>JAANSP010001870.1:0-14088 GCA_036850745.1 Homidia socia | reverse complement strand
AAGCAGCACAATAATTTCTCTATAGCACCTTCACGGAACAAATGCATATTGTTTGAAAGCGTAATGAATGACCTGATAAACAACTTCCTACCCGGGGAAAGCCGAATGCGAAAATTGATTTATGTTTTTAGCTTGGTTTAGCAAGTAATTTTACGAACGTATGCATTTTCTTACCACCATGCCCATTTTAATTTATTAAGAAATCTTAGAAGTGTCGAATGCAACTAGAAATTTGTGCTTAAAAACATACATTCCATCGGTTCCTATTTTCTTACATTGCGGCCCATGTTTTTTTCAACCAGTTAGGTGTAAAGTGCAAACCTAAAAAGAAATTAAATTTTCAGACGCATCCCAAAGAAGAATTATCGTGTAGGGGTAACATTTCATTCGTTAACTGCGTTTTAAATCGCAGTTGACTTTTCAATGTTGTCAACAATGATTATAAAGCATTGTCAAAGGAGTGAACATTTTTAGATGTCAGTTTGTTCTACTCAATGAACGCGTTTCTCACCTCTTTCAGCCATTTGTATAGTGCAAAGCAAGTATTTAAAGCGTTTATTAAACAAACAACTGCATTTGATGATAGAAGCTTAATGAGGGTCTATCTCTATCTATCACACAATTTCATACATATTTATTTATTCATCCTCACACCGTATTACTACAGATCATCTCGAAATTGCGTCGATATTGGATCTTGTACTTGTAATTTTTTGGTTGTGTCTCGCAAAGTCATCTGACCACTTTCAACTGAACTGGTATTGGATACGATACGAACAACGAACACGCATCAGCAACGCCGTCGTCAAATGTAAAAGTAATAATAATAATGATAATAATAATAACAATAATGACTAGTAACAACTTGAAAAAAATAGCTGAAGCTGAATGAATAACACGCAGCAACAGCAGCATCATCATCAAATATCATCAAAATCTACTTTAACCTGTAGTTGTAGCAATAATAGTAGCCGTGGTAGTCTTCGTGGTAGAATCAGCACTGCCAATCGTAATCGTAACAAAACAATGACGTGAAAAGACATGACAAGGTTTTTCGCTCAGTCAGGTTGTACGAACGAACGACGGAGTCACCTCTTCTAACACAACAATGAGAACTTACTCTACAAGTTATAATATGTCGAATCAGAAAACAGTAAATATGCGCGCACCAGCACCATCATCATAAGCACCAACCACCACTACTACTGATATTTGCTGCAACCCTCCTGATAATGTTTTTTTCTCTGTTATTATTATTTGCATGTGTGCAAGCAAGTCTCTTCTTCGTATCACATAACATGGCTAGAGTGTTACAAAAATTTACAAAAAAATAATGCAATAACGAGAAAGAGAGATAGATAGAATACTTTCGTATGAAAAAATGTACGTATATCTCTATTATGTTTCTAAGCATGTCTTAATNGAGTGTTACAAAAATTTACAAAAAAATAATGCAATAACGAGAAAGAGAGATAGATAGAATACTTTCGTATGAAAAAATGTACGTATATCTCTATTATGTTTCTAAGCATGTCTTAATACATATTTACATGGAAAGTACAATCAAATGTACAATGCACAATATTTTGCAAGTGTAAAACCGAACATTATCTTCATCATCATCTCTCTGTCCTCTGTACTTTTCTCTGCCTTTTATTGTTTAGCTTAGCGCATTATAGAAAAGTACATAGAATGAAGATAGATGAATGGACGGACAGTAAACAGATACATTTATAATATAAACTGCATGATTGCAGTTGTTGCTCCTAGCGCTTTTCTCTTCCATCTATCTATCTTAATTTTCATTGTTAACTTATGATGGCTCTATGTAAAAAAATATGCTAAAGCCAAGTACGTACAGGCTTTATAATTGTACTGTAATTTATTTGAAATAAAAATATGCATTTATGCATGCATATTCTTATATAAAATAATACATCCTTTAAAAAAGACAGAGGGACGATGTACAAGAATCCCAGTAAATTTTCACAGGCTGCCCTATGTGTGTGTATACTGGCACTGGGTACTGGCAGAAGTAAAATCTTATTTTATATGAGCTGTTTGCGAAGAAACGCGTACCTGCACTGTGGTACCTTTATACAGGTTCCATTTCTTTCCTCATAAACCAACTACCTAACGAAAGATTCGATGAAAGTGTTCCATTTTTTCATCCTTTAAAAAGACAGAGGGACGATATACAAGAATCCCAGTAAATTTTCACAGGCTGCGCTATGTGTGTATACTGGCACTGGGTACTGGCAGAAGTAAAATCTTATTTTATATGAGCTGTTTGCGAAGAAACGCATACCTGTACTGTGGTACCTTTATACAGGTTCCATTTCCTTCCTTATACACCAAACCTATCTAACGAAAGATTCGATGAAAGTGTTCCATTTTTCATCACACTCCAACAACTTACCCTACTAGGTTAACCCTAACCAAGGTCAACCAAAGTTGACTATTACCATGGGGACATTTCCTTTTCTACTCAGACTATGAGTTTGATAATTGGAGCCAAATTATAGTCAAGTACAACGCCATTTATCATTGCGAACTCTTGTAGGTTTCCTACTTTTTTCAGAATTTGAAAATAGTAACAAGATAAACTAAAAATATTTTAAAATTACTTTAAAAGTAATTTTTGCTGTATTATTCAGCTGGCTGTAATTCATTATCATCATGTAGGGCTGGCATTTCAGATGTAGTAGAATAATGTATTCATTCTGTTGGACAAATCTTACACTATCTTGAAATGTAGGTTTGGTAATGTAGGATAGTTATCATTACTTTTTTAAATGTGTTAAAAATTTACAAACAACACCAAAAATATCCTATACTCTTCTCCAAACAAACTACTTAAATTATCATCAAAAATTCCAAGTGTTACTACCAAAATTCTTTCAGTAAATGCAGAGGAGACAGGAGTTGGGTTGTAAAATCATGAGAAATAAATACATGGGTATTTGCATTAAAAAAGAAACCAATCAAAACTCATTTAAAGGTTAATTTTTTAAGCCTGAACTTTCTCTGGACTCTTCTTTTGAAGGACGACGACATTATGCCGACTGCCTTTCGAAACAGGGATTCATCTGCCGTTGTTGTTTAATATTTACAAACATCGTCCCCATTGAAATAGAAAAATAGGTACACAATATTCTCGATGTTGGAAATCCCTATTTAATCCAACCCATTCGGATGCATATAAGTACCCAATAGATTATATACAAGTGAACTTCTTGAATTTAGCTCGTTTTACTCCTATAAATAGTAGAAACCAGTCAGAGTGAGAAAACAAATAAGTATGACAAGCGGCCGTGTTAATTTCAAGGGCAACATAGTGTTGTAGTTCTAATGATAAATCAATCAATAAATATCATGTCGATTGTGGATACCCCGTAAATACATATGCTTTATCTATAAGTATGAATGAAGAAAATAAACATGGTTTAAGTTGATGATTTTCTCTTAGCATTTTTGATTTGATTTAATTTATCATCATCACGTTCTCCCATCCTACAATTTTCAAGTGACAATTTCACTCTAGTGAATGAACTGATTGCAAGAAGATGCTGTTTGACAGAAAAACCGTTTTACAGTGAAAGTAAACATACAAATGCTGATAATATCCTGCTCTGCCTAAATGATGTGAGTAAATTTCGTTTTGAAAAATCCGTGGTATGTACGTAACGTAAAGCTGCTGAAAATCTAAAAACACAGCAAAAAGGGAGTAGCAAAGTTTTGCATACGTACCTTCTAAATCCAATATGCTATCCAGTTCCAATACGGTATCCTCATTATCTGATTCCGTCTCCATCCCATTGCTCCTTTTCCAGGGTAAAAGCACCCTCACACCATTTGCACCAAAATATATTTTTTTATTCCATGAAACGCACCCAACTGAGAACCTTCATCACTATTAATATCGCTCACCCTTCAACTTCTCCCTTTCTCCACACTCACTCCTTTACTCCATCCACTGTTTCACCAGAAACTTGCCTTCCAATGTAGGAATAACTTCCCTATGCATGCACAATCATGAAACGCACCCAACTGAGAACCTTCATCACTTTATATCGCTCGCCCTTCAACTTCTCCCTTTCTCCACACTCACTCCTTTACTCCATCCACTGTTTCACCAGAAACTTGCCTTCCAATGTAGGAATAACTTCCCTATGCATGCACAAGATGCAAAATTTGGTCCTTACATGGCTTGCAAATCTTGTACAACACACCAACTTTTCCTTCCAACTTTTTCCAATCACGCAACCAGCAAACTACAAATACCCACTCATCTAACCGCTTAAGATCTTAAACAAAAATTGGTGACACAGCTTTAAAAGAAAATAATTTGCTTGCCATTTATTATTATTATTATGATTTTATAATGGCTGTGTTTTTTCACTGTACTAGCAGCAACACTACACCACTGAGCAGCTTTAACAGCTCTATAATAGCTCGCTAAACTTTTACCATGAACTTGTAATTTGAGCAAAACTACATACACAAAATACAATACACAACCTTGTGTGTGTGACAACATTAGCACTTAATCAGTAACAAACAGCTTAATCCGGTGTAAGTCAACGTTAGTTGCTCCTTCGACACTGTGTAGACCTCGACTAATGATCTACTACATTGGACATGTTACTGCTCCATATATTTCTAATGGTAAAAGCCCGATGAATATAGTCGAGATTGTAGCCTCAAGTCGTTTTTCTAAAAAATCCTCTGGCATTTTACCTGTTCCTCTCTTTGACTGATGATGATGAGAGAGAGAGGCTAACGTGTTGTGTGCGGTTGCATGCATGATCATGATAATAATAAAATATATAATGCATTAAACAACTGTTGCTTTCTTAACATGTGGTAGAGTTGATAAAAACGACGGATTCTCATAGTGACGATGATGATATGATGATGGCACAAAATACCTATACGGTTACATGCATGGTGGTGGTGTAAGTCAAGTCAGCAGAGATGAGAGAGATGCATTGTAGCAAAATAGTAACAATAATAATAATGACGATGATAGATAACTAATAATAATAATAACAAAGAGTGGCAATGATGGTGAATATTGCTTCTGCAAAAAGCTCTCTCCATTGAACAGTAGTAGCAGCAATTGTAGTAATAGTAGTACATTGGTGGAGTATTGTTGAATTCTTTCTCACAGCAGCAGCAACACACAACAACGACATTCACCAACGAGCATTACCACCGTCACATGAATATATTTATTCATGGTTAAAAATCCATGCACTTACCAACCATTGTGCATGATGATTTTTAAACATACCTGTATGAAAACATGCCTGTATAAAAGAGGAAAGAAACAGTGGCAACCTGTTGTATGTATGGGGTAGCAAAGTCATCTTCTTCATTTTTTCTTACCTGAGAAAAGATTACCATCCTCACACAGTCTTGGTCATACATAAAGTCAAAAGGGGACTTGTTTTTTTTCTTTTAAAAGACACTTGCTGTTGTTGATGTTGTGGTGGTTAGTAGTGCTAGTGGTGGATGCTGATCTCTTTGTCTATAAAATACATCATTGACGAAAGGGATGCATTGTGCATGCATGAATAAGCTTGTGCATTTTTATATTAAGCAGCGAGTAGACTGATCTGATGTGTCGATGCTGTTGTATGATTATGTCCGTCTGTCTTTCCGTACATGCAGTTTATTATAAACTAACGGGAGCTTTTCAGCTGGCTTCCCTCATTTCTTTTTAATTTAAAGCACTGGTCGATCGGTCAACAGTAGATTCTGAGGTAAGGGATTGAATATTTATTATACATGCTGGTTAAGTATGGATGGGGCATAACGCACTGAATACAGGTAATGAACATTTAGAAAAATGTAAACGTTTTTTGAATCGCAGTTTAATATGCATGAATGAAAGTAGAAATTTCTATGCATGCTCTGTATAGTCAAATTGTGACGTTTTAACCGCTGAAAACTTTACAATTTACTGATTATAAAATGAATATAAATAGTTGTGCATTATTCTTTCGCTTGTTCTATATATTTCGATTTTTTCCTTTATTGCTGCTCTTTTTGTCATTTTGTGACTGGCTTCTAGATATGAAATAAAATGATTTGTTAATGAACGTATTTTTGTGATAATAGTGCTGTAAACGAACCAACTGACTGACTTCTCCATCTTACTTGAACTTACTTTACCTTACTCTAACTGGTTTTCACCTTTCTCAATACATGAGTCTCAAGACAACAAGATGGCAATGTTTAACAGTTACATGTAAGTATTAAAGTAAATAAGCGTGAGCATTATTTGTACAAAAAGGGCAAAGGAACTCGTGTGTAATTACTTAAGAAAATGTTTAGAAAACGTACACACTACACATGCATTCGACCAACGATTTAATTAGAGAATTGAAGAGAAGAGGAAGAGACTGAACAGAATCAACGTTATATTGGTGATAAATAAATATTTGATTGAGGCAGAGGTTTTTGCAGAAGTTGGACGTGGTTTTTAAGAGAAAAAAATCCGAGTTGCAATTGCAATTAAGATTTTTTCCTGTTTTTTCAATCATTTTTCCTGCTAAGTCAGAGCTCTGACTTAACAGGAGAAAATTTGACGATTTCCTGTTAAGTAATTCAGTAAAGTAGTTAAGTCCATTTCGGTTACTGCCAACAAAAATTTTCCCAATAAATATTTGATTGAGGCAGAGGTTTTTGCAAAAGATGGTAGTGGTTTTTAAGAGAAAAAAATCCGAGTTGTAATGGCAATGCAAACCTACACAGCATATACATAACTTTAAATAATGACATTTGATGCACTTTGTAAAACACGTGCAGTATGACCTCGTTTTTTGTCATGAGTTCTTGAAACCTGTGTCACAATAAGCATGGTTTTATTCATGAGGATTTTATTCCAGCATTTCCTATGCACCGATTTAAAAATCTGAAATACCTACGTACGACGTAGGTACTACGCATTTTATTGAAGAGACTGAACAGAATCAACGTTATATTGGTGATAAATAAATATTTGATTGAGGCAGAGGTTTTTGCAGAAGTTGGACGTGGTTTTTAAGAGAAAAAAATCCGAGTTGCAATTGCAATGCAAACCTGCACAGCACATGCATCACATTTCTAACGAAATGACAATAATGACATTTAATGCACTTTGTAAAACACGTGCAATACGACCTCATTTTTTGTCATGACTTCTTGAAACCCATGTAACAATAAACATGGTTTTGTTCTTAAAGGATTTTATTCCAGCATTTCCTATGCACGGATTTAAAAATCTGAAATACCTACGTACGACGTAGGTACTACGTGAACGCATTTTATTGCGCAGGTGTCCGTGTTCACGGTGATATGCTTGTTTGTAAAATATGCAATGGTGGCTGACTGACTGACACAACAATTTTTCTTATCAACTCTACACTGATAATTGTATTGCTTATGATCATGAATAAAATAAATAAATAAAAACAACATTATTTAAGAAATTTACCAATCAAGCTTCACAACTGTATCAAGGTTGTGTATTTTTATTCAATCTCAACGACCACCCATTTAAATCCACGTGGCACATCTGAACATGTTGGAAAATTGTACAGTTTAGTTAGTTTAGAACGTACCTTCTTTAAACATTTATCTACGCGCTTTCTTTCGTTACGATCCTCATCATCATTTTCTTCCGGAAGCTCGACAGGAACATTTAACGAACTATTAGGGCGAGTCCAGTCTCGAAACCTCCAATAACGGGAACTCCTGCAAAAAATGAATTGAACGAGATATATTTGCTGTGAAATGTGCTTACTTTGCTGATTTCGTTGCACAAAGTCCTTAGCTAGCAATTTAGTTAGCTTTCAAAAACGGGAAATAAACATTTTAAAATATTATCAACGGCTGCTTTTAATGAGCTCAGGAAGAAATGACCGTTTGGCTGAATTTTTACGAGTCAGGTAATAAAGGATTTCAATGAGATCAGGCGCAAACACAATTCAATTGAAAATTGCAAAGAACTCCATGTACTACTATTTTCAACGAATTAATAATAAAAACTTTATTTTCAAAAAGTTAACTCACAAAAAATTGGGACGTTCAGCCTCTCCTTCCACATTTTGTCGTTGAGGTTGAAATGTTACTGGGGATGATGGTCTAGTTTCCGGATACCTGAAATTTGGCAGTGGTGGGCTGATAGCACGTTGATAACTGGTTAAAAAAACAATTAATTACTAAACAAATTGTCTTAATTGGATCTTGTAATGCAATAAAGCAAGTAAATGACAGAAAATATTGGATTATTTTTTACACTCGCTCCTGGCGTGCTTGGGACAACATTTTGTGCTATATTGATACGTGAGCACAATTCAAAGTCAAAACTAACTTTGAAGAAAGTTTGGAACTAACAAATGTATTATAACACTAGTGGTGCAAAATGAACCAACAAGTTCACGGAGCTTATGACAATTACTTTTTCCCGATTCATCCATGTTGCGTAGGTATTAGGTATGTCTTTCTTAGACACGTAAATACCAAGAAAAAATGTAGAACAATATGCAATCAAGATATGTCATTATTATTCTCTATTGTAATAAAAATAATTGCTGCCAGGAGGGCCCATGTTTGCCAATAAATGCTTTAGATCTAGAACAGTTAATTACAATCAATCGGTATGAAGTATGAAACTGAAACCATATGAGTTAAATCAATCACATTAAAAATGAATGAATAAATTACACGAATAAAATTATGAAAACGGCGTTTATATGTAAGTATTAAGTATAAATCGCCCGTTTTATTCTAATGATTTTTAACGAATCCAAAAGAAATGTTTTACCTCTAAAATAATCACTTTAATTTTATTAAAGATCATTAATTGATCACCTTAATGCCAGTATTTTTTAAAAAGCCTAATATACACAAAAAAATCTATTTCTTTTATTTACAAAGGATGAAGGAAGAGTCTACCTTACACGCTACAGGTTACTTGCCGGCATTTACTCCAGAAATCACTAAATTTGAATCCATGTAGGCACTAAATAATAAAAGCATCTGCCTCAGGATCGTAATCCTGTGAACAAAGTGTCAAAATGCACTATTTAAATTTCCATAATAAATTTCTAATTAAATAAAGTTCATAAAAATATGTAATCTTTGTTACCGTATGAATATCGTCCTAGTTGGCAGCTGCGAATAGATACAAGTCAAGTCCTACATTGAGAAAAATGAAAAAAACAATTTGATATGAATCATTTGGTAAACATGAAGTTAAGAGACAAGAGTAATTAAATCCCTTTTTCATAATAATCTCAATAATGGTTTTTGACCAAATGATTATTTTGCAAAAAAGGAATGTAAATGTTAAAGTTGATTCAAAAAGACATTGAATTTAGGAATTCAGTGATTTTAAAATAAATGCAATAAAATCTTGGTTTCTATTTTGGGTGATAGGTCTTGGTCTTGATTAATCTTAAATAATTTAAAAATGCTTATTCGGCAAATCCACATGGAATAAATTATGAAAATTAAATAGAAACTAACCAGCGTGGAAAAGTACACCAACGAATCGATCCATGTTGTAAAATAATACAAAAAATAAACGAAAATATATGGTATGGGAAAATACAACCATTACGAATTAATATATGTTATTATAGATCAATTAGAATTTTTGTCAAAAATTTTCTATCATGCCCATCATAATATACAAGCCTGCAATCGTTATACTCAATAAAGCGGCTGATATATACTACTTTATGGGATGGGAAAATACAACCATTACGAATTAATATATGTTATTATAGATCAATTAGAATTTTTGTCAAAAATTTTCTATCATGCCCATCATAATATACAAGCCTGCAATTGTTATACTACTTAAAGCGGTTTAACAGATATTTACTACTTGTTGCTAGTCTCCATTAAGTTTGTAGAAATCAAAAATAACAGTTTCCTGCATAATTCCATCAAGTTTTCTGTACAGTTACGTAAACAATAATTAGTTTTAAAAAATCGCATGTCAATAATACCAACTTGTACTTAACAATACAATGTTTTGCCAACGCAAAACAAAAAATTCCACATAAATACACAAAGATTCAATTTGTTGCTTTGCTTGCACATGAAATTACACTAAGCTTAAAATCAAGCTTACTGATCAGATCAGTTTGACCCTGTTATTAGAATGTCGAAACATCACTCATTACCAATTACGTTAAATCCGTCGCATTATCTACATTTCACAAGTGACAGTTGACGCATTTGGTATGCGTGTATTTTGGACCATTGTCGGAACCAAAAACGTAAAAGGTACCATCTTATAAAAAGCACTGTGTCCACACTCATGTGAACTACTTTCCTTCTGGACGCTGAACGCTGTTGAATATATAGCATAACTACAATTTGAACTTGAATTTTTGCATTGTTACAAAAATGGCTGCGGAAAAATTTATCTTGTGTCTATACACCATCCACGTAGCAGCGTCAATAGTTTCATCGGCGCCATACGCTCAAGTTTCCGTCGAAAAAGTGGTTTCTAGAAAAGCAAGGCATGCGGTAATGCAAGTTATAATTAGTGCATACGTATCTACATTTAAAATGCTTGCTACAAAATAAATTTTCAGTTTGTTTTTACAAAAATGGCTGCGGAAAAATTTATCTTGTGTCTATACACCATCCACGTAGCAGCGTCAATTGTTTCATCGGCGCCATACGCTCAAGTTTCCGACGAAAAATTGGTTTCTAGAAAAGCAAGGCATGCGGTAATGCAAGTTATAATTAGTGCATACGTATCTACATTTAAAATGCTTGCTACAAAATAAATTTTCAGTTTGTTTTGCTGTGTTAAATTTCTTTAAAGAAACCACCCTCAGTGCCAACAGCGCCGTTGGACATTAACGATAATCTCCACCATACGCTCGATGAAGTAAATTCCATTCTGGGTACTCTTGGCGGCACGGCTTCTGGAGCTGTAATGGGATTAACTGGCATATCAATCACAGACTGTGCATTAACAATCAAGGTTCTAAAAATATATGAAATTTCATTAAAACACCATAAATATAACATTTGAAGCCAAATTTAATAATACAATTTGTACTTCTATCATTAAATGTTTTTTAGGAAGAAGATCTTTCAACACTTACATGTCCGCAGTTCATTAACAAGCTTTCCGAATGTGATTCGATGGCCAATTTGAAACCATTACTTCAACAAGCTAAACAAAAGTACAATAAATAGGCCAAATTCAAACGCCCCTTGCTTTTCACGTAAAGGAAAGGGAAAGGGAAAGCAACACGGTTAAATATGGACATTGTAACAAGCGATAAACGTTGACACGAAAAGCGCTACTATAAAAGCTGTTTCAAAAATAATGCATAAATAAATACAATAAGTTAATAAGTAAAAAGACACACTTAACACATGCTTGCATACATTTTATCTGTTTATACCCTAAAGTTAAATAGGCAAATCGCCAGTTGCTATTATGCCTGATATAATAAAAAGTTAAAAATGTTGAATATACTTTTATATTTTGCTTGTAATTCATAATAAATCATAAGACTAAAAATGTAGTGATGTCAAAATGAAATTATTATTAGATTGCTGATGTTTTAATAAAGGATTGAACAAAGTAAACGAGCCTTCCGATAGCCACTGTGCTGAGCTGAGATATTTAATGGGGTTAATAATGTTCAGACAAGGCGTGCAAGCAATGTCATCATGTAGTCAGATCAGATATTATACACTTTCCTTGCAGAAATAAAATCGCACTACAACATATCACTAATGGTAATAATAATAATTATTATTATTATATGTAGTGAATGAAAGTTTTAGCGAGTGTGGTGGTTGTCAATGCTACTGGTCATTTATTATAAGTCGTCCGTAGTTGGTAGCAGTGCCCAAGCTTTTTTAGTTGTTGTCAGTGTCGTATCGGAATGTGACAACAGGATTCAGGCTGGGCCAGACTTTGCCTGGGCACTACTTTCTGTTATAAAGTGAAACGATTNCGTCCGTAGTTGGTAGCAGTGCCAAAGCTTTTTTAGTTGTTGTCAGTGTCGTATCGGAATGTGACAACAGGATTCAGGCTGGGCCAGACTTTGCCTGGGCACTACTTTCTGTTATAAAGTGAAACGATTAAGATCGTGAAAAAATAATGATGACGACGATGCATGCACCATGCACAATATCTGATGGGTGATGATGATGAGATACTACTATGCATAATCATTATTCTATTCTCTTTGTCATTTTGATGAATGAATAATGGACTGTGATAGATACTGAAATAGTGTAGCATGTTGCTATAGCCATAGCGAATAATTCTTGCTATGTCATGGGTAAATAAAAGAACCGGTTGACTGCAGGGGATGATAACTGTTATGTGAAAGGTTCATTGGTCCGTTTTGACTGTCCGAAAGTTTCATTGAAATCACTTTTAGTTAGAAAATTACCTGGTAAACAGCAGTACATTACTGCTACTTGGCTATCCCTCTGTTTCTTTTATGCCAATTTGCAGCAGCAATTTCAAAAAATAAATTTTCTGGCACTTGTTTGAGTAGGGCATTGGAAATAATTGTTGAGTGGTCGTGTTCTTTGTTTTATTTTGTGAAACATGTCGAAAACGGTTTCAAATAGAAGTCGTTCATCAATTAAAATTACAGGCTTTTTAGTTCTGATTGCTGCGATCATTGTGACTGTCGCTAATGCAAAAAGGGTTTGTGGTCCGAATCAATTCAGATGCCGCAATGGTAAAGGGTGTGTTGCAGGTGAGACGTGACAAAAAACATTTTTTTTCGCCTAGTGTAAAAGTGTCAAATTGAGCTTGAATATTAATAAAGCTTAAATAATTGAGCGAAATCATTCCTATTCCGCTATCTTAAATTTGTTTATCATTTGCAGCACTGGACGTCTGTGACTCGGAAAAACATTGTAAAGATGAATCTGAAGAAAATACGCAGTTTTGCACTGGAAATTATGGTAATTTAACCAGAAATATGGAGACAGAATGTGCTGCCGGAATGTACCGTTGTCGATTTGGAGGTTTGTGGTTAACTTTTAATATTATTGAAAGCACTTTTGAAGTATTCAAAAAAATTTGTAAGATTTAAAATTATAAAAAATGTTTTCACAGGGTGCGTTGGTCCCAAGCATTTATGCGACGGACGAATAGATTGTTTTGATGGCAGTGATGAGACTAACGATATCTGCAGAAGAAATAGGTAATTAATGTATTTAGGTATCTATGTATATATCAAGTTGTCAATGCATGAATTATCTTTCTATACTATGAATTATTATTGAAATATGACTTTATGTACGTTTTTATACAGATGCATTGGAAAAAAGTTCCGCTGCGACTATGGAGGTTCAAAGAAATTAAGAGCACGATAGTAGTGTTAAATGCAGCTACAGCACTTTGGTATTTCAGAGCATGAACAGTGTATACATTTTGAATTTGTGCCCGCAGATTCAAAAAAGGAAATGTAGAAGTACTGGATATATACCATAATTTGCCAACATCCTTTAAAAATGAACTGTTACAACAGTTTCAGTTAATTTGTAGAATTTTCACATTTAGTAGTAGACGAAAAATTTAAAATGAAAACGTGCATGGGAATCACGGTAGGCATTTACACTAGACAGACCCACCCGTAAACTCAATTACGTTTTTCATTTTCCTAAACAATGAACGACGTATATTTAATTTATTTTAATTAGGGAGAAATATTGCAAAACTACATAAATGAGACAAATGAGTCAGACTATATATGTTTTGTGAGCTTAGTTTTAATTATTTCTAAAAAATTAAGGTAGAAATGACCATATATACAAATAAAACAATTGTGAAACACCGTTCATGCCGAAATCTAAAAAAATATAAGAATTATATATTTTACCAAATGATGCTAAATGTTATACACATTATCATAACGTGATTATGCTGTGATTAACTACTATCGTCAATCTTTAATACTTGTGAAAAGGTTGCATAAAACTGTTCCAACAATGCAACGGAAAGGTACTAATTTTCACTTGAATTATATTCATTTTGTACCTGCTAACCGACAAATCAGTTAATAAACAAAAATTATCGTATTTTATAGC
>JAANSP010001869.1:0-14089 GCA_036850745.1 Homidia socia | reverse complement strand
GCAGCATCAGTGTTTTGGCAAAAAAAAACTTTTCGAGAAAAGATTTGCATTCCGAAAACCGGTTGTTAATTGAAGGTTACAGAAGGGAAATAGTTTGCGCATTTTAATAGAAAAAAGATATAATTCATGCAATGTTAGTTTCCATGCGTGCAAAGAAAAAAGTTAGTAAAAACTTGTGTAAAAGAGGAAAATGAAGATTTTTTTGTTAAAAAGAAAAGAAAACACTCAATGCTGCAGTTTCACTGCTTCTTTTTTTGACACGTCCTTACCGGTGGCAACCTTACCGGGACTCAGACTCTGACTGAGTGACCCCAACACCTTCCTCAATGTCAGATCGGAGGTCGTTTGGATCGGGGAATTGTGTGACTGGATAGTTGTAGTACAAACAGCGGACCTAAACAAAGTCAAGTTTTATTAGATAACGAAAGTACATGCATGGCAACTTTACGTGTAGGCATAAAAATCTATTTGTCGAAATGATAAGATAATTGCTACTAATATATCTGATTGCACAGATAGCAAAACAATTATAAGCACACATTATTCTGGGAAAATATTTGATTAAAAAGTAACTTTATTATTTTCTTATATGCTCCATCTATAATATAGGCTTAAACTGTTAGGCTCATTAGGAATTATATAATAATATTAGAATTTTTATTACCTTGTTCGCAAATGAAAGGAAGGGATTTTTCACATTCGTCGGGTGTGAAAATAGCTCGCTTTGCTACTGTCGATTTCATTGAAAGGCAGTTCTTGGAGTTGGTGCTTCTGTTACAGAAAAAACAAGATGCAACACAGTTATATGAGACGCCCATCATCTTTAAACTAGCGTGTATGCAATTTAGATTTGGATTGTTACAGTCTAGTCAGAAAAAAAGAATGCTGACGTTTAATTTTTGTCGGCATTTTTTGCATGCACCTATACAGCTACACATTTCTACTACTGACAACTGACGATGTGATTAATTACTGCCAACAGTCAGAGCAAATATCAAAAAAGTTCACTCACAAATGACAGTGATCGTGAGAATTTAATTGAATGTATAGGTATTTACAGCTCATTGCTATCGTTTAATCAAAACTCATCGCGTCGCGTGGACATGTACGTATGCACCCAGTCATATTTTATTATGATTTTATAAAGACTTATCATGCAATAAAATCTAGTTTAATACCTTCAATGCGCCTAACGACACATTGTGTTTTTTCAAGTCATATAGTACGTTATCGCTCATCTAAAAATCTTTCACACGTTATGTAGTATCTTAAGCACCTATCTGTGTAGATATACACTGTAGCTGTTGTGTATATAGATTGTAGAAGAGAATTATGCAGAGATTAATCGGTTGCAAAAAAATGAGCTTGTGACTGTGAACTTCAAATCAAACATTAAACTACACTTGCTGCAGGGAATATGACATTTTAGATTTAAAACGATGAATGACCATCACAAACGTACTTGTTCATTGTGTAGCCGGACTCTTCTGTTGAATCATTGTTTTGGCTTGAACTTGTATTTTATAGTTTATATAACGAATTTGAAAAGGGAATGTTTATACACTACGGCACTAGCCAATTGAAGAGGACAAAAATTCCTGTGAATTATTTTCATCGGAAAGCATAAGCCCAGCCTTAATTTCTGCAGAATATGCAAATCGCGCACATTCTCCTGAACGCATGTTTTTTAAAGAAATTCTTATCATGTGAACAAATCTTTCAAAGTACAAGTTTTGTCCACGCATGATGAAGCATTATAAGTTTTACTAGTTAGACATCATTATGTGAAGGGCAGAAAATTACAATAATATTGTGTTATTAAGTGCGTACATATTTTTTCAAATGTAAAGCTTGAGAATGTGATTGTATGTGGTGCGGTAAAAGCTCGATAATCATCCAACAAGGTGATCATGGTGACTAACGACTGGAATAATTCCAGGTTCAGTTTTTTACTTTAATATTTATGACATGAATTCCCTTGCTTGAGTGAACGGAACCAAAAGGTACAGACCGTCTCGTCGTCAACTGTAATATTTTTTTGTACTATGATGGTATAATGTGTATGGTTTGGCAGGTGCATGCATTTGAAAAAAAATATTACTAGATTTTTTTGTCACTAGCAATGAGACGGGTACCAAAGAAAAAAAAATTCGGCAATTTGAAAGAATGCTTGGTGACTAACGACTGGAATAATTCCAGGTTCAGTTTTTTTACTTTAATATTTATGACATGAATTCTCTTGGTTGAGTGAACGGAACCAAAAGGTACAGACCGTCTCGTCGTCAACTGTAATATTTTTTTTGTACTATGATGGCATAATGTGTATGGTTTGGCAGGTGCATGCATTCGAAAAAAAATATTACTAGATTTTTTTGTCACTAGCAATGAGACGGGTACCAAAAAAAATTCGGCAATTTGAAAGAATGCGAGAGACAGGAATGAGAATAATAGGCATTCTTAAATTGCCACTTACATTGGTCCATCTGTAGCTTGTTTGAGCAGAGGAAATTCTGAGAAGCTGCCATTAAGCTGTTCTCCAGAGCTCTATCCAAAGCCAACTATTTGCTCCAAGTCGGTTTCCACTTGTCCAGTAATTGTTTCTGTTCATCACAGATCCTACTATACAAGTACAAGGAATAACACAAAAAATACAAGTTTAGATAAAGAAACGTTAAGATCATTATAGATAATATGCAGCCAAAAAGAAATGGAGAGGAAAATATAATATCTACATGCATCCTATATTTTTTGTACAAGTTGTTTCATCCAATAATGTAGTTGTGGTACTCATTAAAAAAATCAGTGTCAAAAATTTGCTCAGACAGCTTTCAACTCTATGGCTCCAGTTTGTACTCAATTTTATATCCACATAAATCAACTCAATTGCAGCGCTTTTATGTTTCTACATTGAAAATTCGGAAGTATAAATACCTATCATAAGAAAGACACAGCCCTGTGCTTGAAAATTGGCTTTCGCATTTAACTTTGAAATTATTCTCCATAGTACTCACCATCATCATAATTAGACGTACGTAGGTAATCATTAGATTTATTTTGACCCTCTCCAATCCTCATGCACCCAAGCTAAATAAAAATCACTATGGTACTATTAAAACAATGAAGCATTATTCGTCTCTTACCGTCTCGCTTACCTTCGAAGCTATTCAGATACGCAGAAATCGTATCAACTTCTTCCTTTGTCTCCAGCACCACCAACTGCAAGCCTAAAGTCCTACAGTACTGGTATGCCAAATGAAAATTCAAGTTGGGTGCGTACGGTGAAGATGAGCTGAACCAATACTGATTTCCATTCATTGCCACAAGTTTAATATTTCCGGCTATTCCTGCTGTCACAAAAGAAAAGGCAAAAAATCGTTACCTATTCAACAAACAATTTTAATTCCATCGCAATAATAAATAATAACACAACTTGTTGCTTACCTCTGCTGTCAACTATGTACAGGAGGAATGACGCCATTACAATCACTATTGCCTTAAAAAACGCCATGGTTGCCAAAAATTGTCACGAAACTTAACTACTAAAAATATTGAATGCTACAATAACCACACCACTAGATTATGTATGCCACCATTCACACACCAAACCCTTTACTTATTTTAATCTCAAGTCGACAAGCAGGTCAGCAGACGTCTTACCACCGTCGAGTTGATATTCACATTGAAGAACGCTGCAACTTGTACGCAGCTATTAAGTAATATGCCAGTGCTACAACAATGACCATCATCATGAGAGAATTTTCCTCTTGGAGTTCATGTTTGGTGTGAATAAACTAGAATGCAATATGAACTAAAGCATAAAAGGCAGAGAGAAGAAGAAAAAAATTAGTGGAGAAGGTACACTTATTCTTCTTATTGCTCATATTATAATAAGTTGATCATCATCATCATCGAATCGCACAGTCAGCCAAGCCAAAAGTAAGATGCATGAAAAGATTTATCATTTTGTTTGTATCCTAGCCTACCTACTACTCCCTTATTACAACAATGAGCTCAGAAACGTTATACAAGAATTCACAATAAAAAATCTGATGGATAATACATGTCTTATCTTCTTGTCCAAGTCGGACTGCTACAAAATATTGTGTGCACACTGCACACACTATAAACAAGAAGCCCAAGGAGGTGCTGAAAGTTATAATGTGTAAAGTGTAAGGATATAAATTTCCATGCATTAATCCGGCCGGTGCATTTCGTGATGTTTAGGTGTTGTTTTTCTTCCCTCTTTTCATTTCATCGGCTTGGCTCCACCGATGCGAATGTTTCAATTTTGTAGTGATGATGATCATTTGGTGAACGCCAAGCCAAGCAACAGCAAAACTCTTCTATTAAAGAAGTAATTTGGAGCCACTCGGTTCGCATTTTCTTGTTGCTCATTATCATTAAACACCTTATACATTTTTTATACTCCCCTTTTCAATTATATCTTGCTTGAAAGAAGAAAGCTCTATCTGAAAGCAGCCAGACTTGGGTCAGGAAAAAAATAAATAGCCTCAGTCATACAATGAGCTAGGCTGCTTTGAAATTTTACATTATTCGTTTCATTTTGTCTTGTCCATCAAACTGAGCTGCCATGAATTAAAACGTGTAAAAAGAAGCACATCATCATCTTCAAAATGAAAAAATTTTGAAATTTTACATTATTCGTTTCATTTTGTCTTGTCCATCAAACTGAGCTGCCATGAATTAAAACGTGTAAAAAGAAGCACATCATCATCTTCAAAATAAAAAAAACACATCATCACGCTTTTGTGTCTAATAATTCTTTCTCCGTTCGCAGTACCAGTACCTGCACATGTACCTAAAATTATACAACTCTTGCTTTCATTTCATCTCGATCATCATCATCATCATCCCACGAACTATTTTTTTCACCGACTGCTGCTTAAAAACACATCATCACGCTTTTGTGTCTAATAATTCTTTCTCCGTTCGCAGTACCTGCACATGTACCTAAAATTATACAACTCTTGCTTTCATTTCATCTCGATCATCATCATCATCATCATCCCACGAACTATTTTTTTCACCGACTGCTGCTGAGTGAGATGAAATGGAATGTGATTTTTTTTGTGTACAGTAGTACTAGTACACAGTTTCGTCTATTATAATAATAATCATTATCATAATCATTACCACCAGAGCAGCCATTACCCTGTGGTTGATCATACTCGTCATCATCGTCTTGGTATTGGCATTTTTCAGGGAAAATAGCATCTACCTTACCAACAGCAACCAATTTGCCTTAAAGCAAAGATTTCAAACCGACTTAACTAAAATCTGACCATCACCAGGAGAAATTCAACGCGTAAAAAGGGCAATAACTTTGATAATGCTGCTGTGGATGCTATTGGCTTTTCTCCACTGTGTTTACCTAGTATTCATAAATCACGGAGAATTTTCGTAACGTAGTTTCTGTAAAGACATGTGCGCATGTTTGCAATAAATTGCAATTTGTACATGTAATCTTCCAAAGGTATTCGATCAGCAGAAAAGGAAATATTTATTAGGTATGCACCATTTTCCGGGTTACATTTTTGATTATATTATGGTACCTGTAGAAAACGATTACCCTTGAGAGATATACGAAATAGGAAGGGATGCATCTTGCATGTTTCGTGTCTCTGGTAAAGAAAGTAGGCATGATAATTGGACTGAGGATTTGTTGGTTTTTTCTTGGGAAAACGAATTTTTATGTCAAAAATATGATGTTAGGTCAGCTTTCTTGGCAAGCATCCTATTCTCAGAACGGTGTTTGTTAAGAAATTGATTTTGGCAGAGAATTTTACAGAATTCATGGACCTTGGCAATAAGTTTTGCTGAATGATTCATTGGCACTGCCATGTAGTATTAAATCTGCTTTTTCGTGATGTGACGATAATGAAAAGTGTACACGAACGGAGAAGAGTAAAAAAACCTTTTTTTGTTTGTTGGAGTTTTTACATTCAATCCAATTTCCTTTTCATTCATTTACCGCGGACCTTCACCGTCCTCCGTCTCCGCACAAATCTTTTAGAATTGAATGGCAATAATGATGGTGTGAGGATGATGATGAGATAAAGTTACATCTTTGCACAGTTCAATACCCTATCATCGTATTTTGAATTTATTTACATTATTACTTTGTTTATGATATTAAAAAGGCTTACTTGGTAGGATACCATGTCTGCATGAGTACTTCTATAGACGAGAAATATAATTATCTGAATGCGTGGTCCGTATTTATGCGGTGACGTGAAGGATTATTAAATGCCGGAAGGAATTTACTGATACATCGGATACAAAATGCGTTATAAAATGATCAAAATCCCTATTCTTCAGACTACACAAGTAATAATTACCATCTCAGGTTTCATTTTTCTCTTATCATTATACAGAAAGATACAAAAATGTTACAAAGCCACCACAAAGTATGAATTTAACGGACCGTGAAAATTTGATTCTCTTTATGGAAAAATTAAACAGCAAAACTACAGAAAACGTTCTTTTTATATTTTTCTACGATTTACATAAACTTGAGCACTATAACGCTTTATAAGATCAAGAACATTTATGGTACAATGAACAAACACCATCATCATTACTATTAGGTGTGTGAAAGAAACCATTATGATAAAAAAATAAATTGAACATGGTGTAGTTACTTTCATATTAATGGTTGCACTTGTTTCGCATTACTACAGTGTATAGTATAAATAGACGTTTTGTACTCAGGTTTTCACCTTGTTTTTTTTTAATTTTGAAGATAGGTTTTTAATAACGATATAAAAGAGTGATTTTCGGATAAATTTTGTTGTTTGCTTGATATAGCTATACATGGTTTTAGCGCGGCAAAATGGTTACATAATAAAAACAGTAACTAAAGTAAGCACTTTTAAATTTATATAGAGTATAAAAAGAGGTATATCATATATGGAGATCGAATACTATGTGTTAGGCCTAAAAATGATATAATAGCAACCCAAAATACTGACAATTTAAACTATAATAAACAAAATATTAAATGGAGATACGAAGGTTAAAGCAATAAAAACATTTTATCGATTCCATCTATTTTGGCTCCTCAAGTTTAGATGAAAATAGGGACGACTTCAACCTCTGTCAATGCGGCCACAATGTCTTTAGCATCTGGTCGTTTCAAAGGATCTTCTTCAGTGCAACAGTAATATACTCCTAGAATGGTGGTATAGCTGGGGTCAAACTCGATATCTGGGAGAGGTGGTCTCGTGCCTACAATTTCAAGTAATATGTAAAATATCAGATTATATTTTTCTAGCATAAATAAAATGCCTGAATTTATACGTAGTGTTGTTTGTTGTTAAATAAATGCATGATTTACTCACCCACGAATCGAGCTAAAGTTTCTTCATACGCTAATTCATCAAAACTATCGCTCGCCACCGAGTCTTCCGCTTCACCGCTCGAGGATAATACGCTATCATCCTCAGTATTTTTGACTGATGATGCTGCTCCCAAGAGGGAGTCTTCAGCACTTGACAAATGCGGTGGCTTCAAAGTAATCATCTCATGAATTGTCAATCCAAATGGGAAGATATCGGCTTTGTGAGTGATTGGGACGTGGTCTTTGCCTGTTTGAATAAAGCAGTTTTAAATTGTACTACTAGTTCTCATGTCATATACCATTGTAATAGCATTAAATTAAATGTTAATGTTACCTCTCTTTGAATTAATTACTTCCATTGCACACCATATTTCAGTTCCCACATAGTTTCCATCTACAGTTCCATCTTTGGCCAATCGTCTTGCGACTCCAAAATCACATAATTTTATCTTTTCAAAGTCTCCAAAGACAAGAACATTTGCACTTTTCAAGTCCCCATGAACCATTTTCACTGTTTCATGCAAATAANCATTTGCACTTTTCAAGTCCCCATGAACCATTTTCACTGTTTCATGCAAATAAACTAAAGCCTTTGCAACGTCCACGGCGACTTTTTCAATTTTGTCAGCAGGAAAAGGAGCTGCCTCATCACAACCGTCCAATATCATTACATCCTCCACTCGCTCTTCGATCAAATCAGCCAAGGATTGGCTGGCCTTTTCCATAGCCAAGAATGTAGTTCCAGGTGAAGTATGTCCAAAAGCTCGATATCCAATAATGTTGGGGTGTGATAACTGCTTAAGTATTTCTGCTTCATATTCAATTCTTCCAGCAAATATTTCATGAGATTCATCAATACTAGAATCGGAAACTAGGGTTGTCTTTTTAATGGCCCAAGGAGATCGCAAATCACCGCAAATCATTGGAGACCGCTCCAGCAAGTACACACCAACACCAGTCCCATAACCAAGTCGCTGCATGACAGGAGACGCAGGAATTTGTAGCATGGGACTTTTTGCTGAATGTTGACCTCTTTTCAAGTTCTCCACCGCACGATTTCGAACAGGGGTTTGCTTTGGTGTACAAGTTAATTCCCCATCGTCGCCGTTGTCACAACTGCCATTAAAACGACTTATTGGCGTTCCAAAGGTGCCACTGCTATCAGTTAGTGATAAAGATACTGGACTGTCACCAGTACTTGTCGGGGTGAGCTGTGATGACATTGCACGATTTCGAACAGGGGTTTGCTTTGGTGTACAAGTTAATTCCCCATCGCCGTTGTCACAACTGCCATTAACACGACTTATTGGCGTTCCAAAGGTGCCACTGCTATCAGTTAGTGATGAAGATACTGGACTGTCACCAGTACTTGTCGGGGTGAGCTGTGATGACATCATGATGTAAAGTTGAGTTATTGTTTCACTGGACTTTGAAAAAGCAATGTATGCCAAAGTTTTTAAATCCGACATGACATGCAGTGAGACAGGAGTTAATATTAATGTAAATGATGATTTATTCAGATACCTTTGACTCAAAGAAGGCGTTGCGTTATATTTTAAGAGCAACAGCAACAGGTGGTCCTTTCCTTTTCCTTTAATCAAACAAAAAGTCAAAGTTATAACTTATAACTTATAACTGATGTTTCAACAAGCAGACTTTAAAACTACATTAAAATCGAACACTGTTATTACAATGATTAAATATGAAGTGTGTATTTTTAACCTGTTTTTTATTATTACTGGTTTAGTAAGTTTTATTTACCTTCTCCTTGATTTTGAATGTGACAATGATATATTACTGATAAACACTAATAGACTAATCCACTAATCACTAAAAATAGTAAACAATAGTCCGTGAGCGAGTGAGTGTGAGTGAGCGAGTGAGTGTGAGTGAGCGAGTGAGTGTGAGTGAGCGAGTGAGTGTGAGTGAGCGAGTGAGGGTGAGTGAGTGTGAAAATCCCATAACCTTACTTCAACCTGAAGTGCGTATTTTTAACCTGTTGTTTTACTATTACTGGTTAGTGGTTACTGGTAAGTTTTATTTACCTTCTCCTTGATTTTGAATGTGACAATGCTAAATTACTGATAAACACTAATAGACTAATCCACTAATCACTAAAAATAGTAAAATCTGACAATGGTTGGTTGAGTAAAAGTTTCGTTGTTGAAAATGAGCTTGAAAAATGTCAAAAACAAAATATTCCTGATCCTGAAGATGACATCTGATGAAATGATAACAAAAATACAGGAGCAAATGCACAACGAATGCGAAGGAAACAGAAATTTGTCCGTTTGATCTTTTCATTCATGGCCCGATGGTCCTTTGTTTCGGCTTGGCTTGCTTGTTGTTGAGCTGTTTTGTATCACGTTTTTTTCTTTCAGTTTAGCTTTGCTACTAGCGCATGTAGCCGTAGCGGTGTAATAAATAGCTTGTCTTTTTATATTTTTATGGAGCATGGGCATTGAGTTTGAGTAAAATAGGCAATGGATGATAATATTGATGATGTATAGATTTGCCCATGAATTAATTTGAATTCAAAGAAAATCAGTGCTGGTTTGTGGTTTTTGATTTTTATTAAATAAAAACGACAAATTATTATAACGAAATTAAAGATTTTAAAGTAACAACAATCTATTAGATAAGATCGATTTTAGAATAATACAAACAATGATAAAGACAGTCGAATGACTCAATGTGTGTGTACGGAATCTATTTTTCCATTCATTAACTAGTTTACTTTTGCTTTCGATTTCTTCTTTTTCTTCTTGGTCGACTCTTCTAGTTCTTGTCTCTTTGTGGACAAACGGTCCGCCTCCCTTCTTCGCCTTCTCTCTACTATCCATCATTTTCCTGTACAGCCGCTTATGTTTGTTCTTTATCATCATTACCCTGAGCCTCCATTGCTCTCGAGTCTCATCATTGCGTTGTTTCAGCTCGTCCACCACTTCCGCTTCTCCTTTTGTCACCTTCATTTGTTTCTTCAACTCATTTAACTTTTTCTCATCTTCATCCAACTCGGCATCATCATTCTCCTCTCCGTCAGACTCGTCATTGGCATCTTCCTCGTCAAGAGCATCCTCATCAGCTTGCAACATGTCTTCAATGTCAAGATTATCATCGTCTTCCTCTTCATCGTCTTCTTCTTCTTCCTCCTCATCCTCTTTACTGTATTCAAACGCCTTTTCTGGGGCGATAATGCCCTTTTCCATGTCCACAAATTTCCGCTTCTCCGGGGGCACATAATCACCCTCCCGTTCAGTATCAAATGGAGAGAGATGAGGAGGTAGAATAGCTCCGGGGAAATATCTCTCCACTGGAAGTAAGGATCTGGTATTGATGGAGTCAAATATCCATTGTGGTTGAATGTAGTATCGTGTTAAATGTTGTTTTTCCTCCAAATGTCTGTCTGTAATCTGATGGGTGATAGTTTCGTCCGATTCGTCAAATGAAGCTCCAGGAAATATGTCGCGATCCCAGGATACTTGCCCACCAACAGCTCTTATCATGAAACAAAGGGATTCTCGTGGAACCTCCCTGCTCAAGAAAAATTTCATTCCACTGAAAAGATTCTTCAAGCGCTTTACCCTCTCTGCTTCACGTTTCATCTCCTCCAATTTTGCAGCATCCTCTGTAACTGGGAACTCGTCCATTTCTGGAACTTGCTCCTCCACTGGTGCATCTGATGTTCTCAACAGAGTCTGATTGAGAGCAGCAACGCGTTCTGACACAAGGTCTTCTTCAGTGTCCCACTGAAGCTGATTTGTAGAATTTAACTCTTCAGTTGTTCCTCTTGGGGTCAAAAGTTTTGGAGGATAACAAATGTTTAGGGAGTGATACAAACGGAAATTAATGAATCCAAGAACGTTTGTATAAAACTCTACAAATGTTGACATGATCCTAAAGTCCACATCATTTGGAGACTGTGGTTGAAAACCAAAGTAATGAGGAATGATCCATGTGATTGTCTGACCTTTGATCTCGGCCTGGTAGTAATAGCCCTTTATAGAGACAAAGACCTTTCTTAATGCTCGTGCCTCAATCACGTAGTGCAAAAATTCGACAGTAAGGCGACGACAAAGACGAGACATTCCTGCAGGAACAAACCTCAGACTGGGAAATGTCGAAAACAGGAAACTCAACGTGAGACAATCATCCAGATCTCTGATGGCATCAATAAAGGTCGGATATCGTTCTTTTATAATGTGATCCAATTTGTAAGTTGGTTTGACCATTCGCTGTAAGGCCTCAGTATTTCGAAGTGCTCTTGCTTTAACTTTCTTCCGGATGTAGACCTTGTGTTCTCGCAGTTTCCAAACAATGGGTTCATGAAGAAGAAATTGTATATCTTTCTTTAAATACAGTGTCTTCTTATCCGTTGCCCCCTTCTGCGCTCGTTTCCTGTTTTTCGGCTCCCTTGGATAAATTCCCTTTATGAATGCATAGTTTCCTAAACATTTTCAAGCTCAGCTGAAGTTTCCTCAGTGCCATTTTTCTGGACATGTACATGGAGGCCTCCCCCGCCTCATACTAAAGTAAAATAATAACACAACATTTTTTAATGAATTTATCTAACAGTTTTATCAACATATGTTTTAAATCAATCAAAACTATCTAAACACATAATAATTTCTAAAATTCTCACCTTTTTCTTCATTTTCCCCATACTGCAAACTTGAACTCCTCCTCACTTTTCAGGCAATATTCAATAGGTCAACTGAAAAAAACAGGAATTTAAAAAATGTTCATTAAACCCTTAACTGATATTGATGATGACGGTGATGACAACGAAATGATATGACACTCATGACGGAAACCGGACAATTTTCGAAAAACACTTTGAAATAATAACAAAAACAAGCAAAATATAATACATGAAACAAAATGTTGAACTCACCTGAATTTTACAGGAAACAGCCTATGTAAAAATCTATCACTAGTCAGCTAATTTTAATTATTTTTTAAATCTGAATTTGAAAAAGCTGTGCAATGCAATGTACATTGAATGAGTGCATGCTCTGATCTATTCTCTAAACACGGCATACACCATACACCCATGTGCTTTTCCATGTTTAGTTTGGACAGTCAAATTTCTCTTACGCGCTACGTGCATTTGCTCAATGCACCCAAGAACTGCATTATAGCTTCAGTCATAGTAGGTAGTGATTCTAGTACTGTGGAATATGACTTGGTGCAATGCATTTTTGTACTTTGTTTGCTTTTTAATCATTTGGAAATCATTCAAGTAGATAAAAATTGCTTAGATTTTTTCAATAACTAAAATAATTTTATAATTAATTACATTCTGCATACTTTCCAAATTTTTTAAAATTACGCATTTATTTTGTTTTTCAACCATACGGGAATTCTTGAGTCAACTGAAATAATGAAATTAAAAGCTAGTTTTGAGCCATACGAAAATCGGTGCTGGGCAGAAGGAAATTACCGTCTTGCCACTCGCCAGAAAGTATTGTTGCGGGAGTCACCGTTAAAACCAACCACTTCTCCCAAAATTACCAAGAATTTTATAAATCTTTGAAGAAATATGCAGTCAATAGGTGTCCTTCCATTCATTTTTATAGTTTTCCCAACCTGTTGTTTTTTCAACCAGACGGGAATTCTTGAGTCAACTGAAATAATGAAATTAAAAGCTAGTTTTGAGCCATACGAAAATCGGTGCTGGGCAGAAGGAAATTTACCGTCTTGCCACTCGCCAGAAAGTATTGTTGCGGGAGTCACCGTTAAAACCAGCCACTTCTCCCAAAATTACCAAGAATTTTTTAAATCTTTGAAGAAATATGCAGTCAATATGTGTCCTTCCATTCATTTTTATAGTTTTCCCAACCTGTGTTATACGTTCCGTTTGAACTTGGAAGGCAAATCGTTTTTATAATCATCATCAGACACATTGAGGCAAAGTAAATTAGTGGCACTACAGAATTATTAATTGTAAGTGAAACGGTTCTAATTACAGACTTGTGCACCACGCCTAGACGGGCAGAGGTTTTTTAACGTAAATATTGCAGTGCAGCAAAGTCATGGTCATATATGCCCACATCTGAAATTCTGAAACGACTTTGTTGGGGTGGGAGTTGGTACGCTAACACTAGCACTTTCGTGATATCGATCTTGCTCGTTTATGGGCAAGACTCCATGATATGCTATACTTTATACTTTGCACTATGACAAAAAACCTTAAAAACCGACAGAGCACACATTACAGCTCTTTTGTGTAAAACTGAATGAATACCTCTATCTACTTTTGTAAATATGCAACTATTCAACCGTTCAAGGGATCCACGTACATCAACATGGAGTATAATTTTTTTTGCTCATTTATCCTGAAACTTGTCACTTGTCATAATTTTTTTCCAGTCATGTTGACATGAAGTTGAGTCTGAGTGATGGATGATTATCCGTCTCCCATGTTGTTAGACCGTTTGTTTGATGAAGAAAGGAACATGCTTTTGGTCAGATCTTCAGTAGCCCATGATATGTATATGCTGATCCAGTTATTATTCAGAGAATAGTCTCTATTATTCTAAATGCCTTCATTAGCAGTAATTACTTTGTTTATCGTGGTTTTTGATGTTTTTCATTGGAAGCATGTTATGATTTCGTCTCAGGGATTTCACAGGCCCAAAGAAATTGCAAATTTGCGCAGTCGGGGGAAATACCGTCTAACTTTTGGAAAGATGAAAGTGGAAAGAGACTCGGTGATCGGGAATATTG
>JAANSP010001868.1:0-14090 GCA_036850745.1 Homidia socia | reverse complement strand
GCAAGCTTATTTTCTTTCTATACGCTCTGATACAGAGCATTGTCCACGGCTGCCATTTATGATAAATCGATATAGCTAATGGTGCTTTATATTCATTTGTCTGCTACGACCACCATTACCACCGCCACCAAAACTAAATTGCTCCTAAATGACCTTTTCGATTAAATTTATACTTTTTCTTTTTTACCTACTGCACAACACACTGGCTGATGACCCTTGAATGATAGAGACAAATCTGCAAAACCACACTAAAATTTAAATACTGCTTTGTTTTGCTGCTCCCACTTGATTTCTGTTGATTATTTCCTAACGAAAAAAAATTATTGCAATGCAATCTATTTATTTTATGCCACTTCCTTCAACGTTGATTGCCTGCTATTCTAGAACTAAACGAAAATGCCTAACACAATGGATGTGGTGACCCTGATCTTGATTGTCTCTTTTTTCTCAATCCATGGCACAGAGTCACACAGATAAGAAAAATTAAATATTATGTACAGTTAATACCAGGAACAATAATGCCAAGACTAGTCTACCATTTATATATTTTTTCCCTGCTGTGAGCTGAATCATTAACCAAGAAGCCATAATGATGTCCTTTTTGACACTGAATAATTCGACCAACTTCACTTTTGATAATTTTTTTATCGAATTGGCAGCAGCAGCNAGACTAGTCTACCATTTATATATTTTTTCCCTGCTGTGAGCTGAATCATTAACCAAGAAGCCATAATGATGTCCTTTTTGACACTGAATAATTCGACCAACTTCACTTTTGATAATTTTTTTATCGAATTGGCAGCAGCAGCAGTAGTAGCAACAGCAAGCCTGTCAAATTCAACAACTGAAAGTCAGTCGACCAACAGTGGCAAAATTGGTATTTTGCATGTACATCAGAAGAGAGAAGACATACGGATAAAATGCAACAACAACAATAACTACTGCCTATAAATGCTTTTCTTGCTCTCGTCATGCTTCGCTACATTTGCAACAACTATTATCAAACTTATCTGATTATCTTGAATGGCAAAACTAATTTCAATGACTTCATTTAATCCGATTGTTACCAACAGACGGATTTATGCACAGATAATAATCCCTTGGTAGAGCGCGTCAAAAGCCATAGTATATAGACCTTTGATACCACTACTGGCAAACCTTTATTTTTTATTGCTTGTATCTAGCATCTAGCCAATGCCCATTATTATTTGGACTACCCATTTATTATCTCGCATCGCTTCATTCCATCAATTGTCAAACTGCAAACCTTGCAAAAAACGCATTGTTTTTAACCGTCAAAGCTGAAAACAGCAGCAGCTTCAAGACAGCAACATTGATGGTTTTTTTTGACGAGTATGAGTAAAGGTATTTACTGATGCAGCACCACAGCTCCTGTTCAGTGAAATTTTTTCCGTCAAATAATCTGTATTTTATTGGCCAAACTCATGAAAACAAATTGTGTGCAAGTTTGTGTTAATGTGAAATGCATAACATGATCCCATCACTTGCATCCTGTCGACCTGGCCTATTGATTTAGTAGGAAACTAGTTGGCCTCCAGACATAATAATGAATGCCTGAATACTTGCATGATGATGATGATGATCACTTTTGCATATTATTTGCCTCTTCATTAAACAAATTATGTATGATCATCAATACACACTTTTTATTACCTAGATATCTAAGGCGTTTTATGCTATCATCAACTAGTTCACCTCAAGGTATAAGGCAGAAAGCTATAATATAGGAAAAGAAAGTTGCTCATTTTACTATACACCTTTTACTTGGCCTAATAACAATGCAAATTTTTGCTTCATTCATTTTTTACCTTCCAGCTGGAAGTAAACAACGTGGAGGAAAAGGCGAGGTTTTACCGTTATGTAGCCAAAATGCCCCGTTTTACCAGTTTTCAACTAGAAACTACCACTAACCAACCGCTGCAGCAGCAGCAGCATATTATTTTGATTGGCTTTCTGTCAGTCTACCTGACGGTGGTAATGATGATGAACACACAAATTTGCATACATTGTTATTACGATTATTGCAGTCTTTGCCATTTTTTCCTTTGTGTCAGAGAACGCCTGTGAAATGAACAGGGAACAAGGCGTCTTGAACTTGTGTGAAAAAAATTGCCTTTGAGATGAAAACAGCAGAAGCATCCCTAACCATACACATCCACACATGGCTATTTATTATAAAAAAATTCTTATGCAGGGAATACATGTACAAATATACAGCGTTTGTTGTTAAAATTATAATAATAATAATAAACATTAATACCAACATAATAATAGCAAAGGGTTCCACCCAACTAATTGTTTAAATTATTTAAAACTTGTATTTAAGCTCAGTACATGCAATATGCGTACCCGCTATCATAACATGGCAAAAAGTTGATGTGTTCATAGAAAGCGCAGATAAAGAGGTGTGTTATATATTTTCTTTGACTGACACGTACTTTATCCTCCTCTTTCTTCTTCCCAGACATTTTTTATGTTAATAAATTCCTTTATATACAACAGCACTCTGCTGCAGTAGATACATTTTGTACACTTTCTTCACAAATAACTGTAAGTATATTCATTGCATACAAGTACAGCTAGTACAGCTTATTCTTTTATTCAAGCAATTCTGCAGAAAAATCCCAACCTTTTCTATTGCTAGTTCCTTCCTGAGAATTAATTGTTACTGCCACCAGATGTTTCTTGACAGAAAAACTCTCAGACCAGCAGAGGAGAGACCGAGACCACCTTCAACAAGACAAAATTAATATAAATGTAATCATATCTTTGTATCCACCCCATTAAATTTACAAGCACACAAGGCTTGGATTACCCTGCTTGTCTGTCTTGTCGGTTGTTGCCCGATAAAGCACATGAAACGATTTTTTCTCTCTTTTTTCTCTACTTTATTATTGCTTGCTGCGTGAACACCTTTTTCGGAGTAGATATAATTTCATAAAGGAAAAAATAAGCATGTGCCTCGTCCGACTCATCATTAAGCCTTTTTTCTATTGAGGGAGTTTTCAAAAGCATATTGCACGGTGATTGCTTTTCATGAAAACAATGATGATGAAATTTTTCAAGGAGTTGAATCTGGTGTTATTTTGTAATTTTAATAGAAAATATAAGTCTCTTGCTAAAACATTTACTACGGAATATTACCACATGTCATTTATTTAATAGCCATTATTTGATCGGTAATATTGATGGAGGAAAAGAGACTCCCACAAAACCAACTGCTAATAATGTTCTGCATGCTTTCTACATGTTTTTATTTGAAGTACATACTTTATTCGTAAAAACGTCATTCTAGGGAACATTATTATTGATGCATTTTACATGCACATTTTCTAGTTAATCCCACTCTCTTGTCTTGTCAGATGTTCCGTTCTACAAAAAAACGATATACATCTTTACTAAAGAAGCAGCAGCTGCTGCAGATGCAGCTTGTGGCCAGCAGTACGCAGGCATATTGACAGCAAGCAGATAATATTACACAAAAAAGTAACAAGACAGGAACAACAACAATGAGCAAACTGTGCATACATTGCATTGCAACAACAATCATTTGATAATAACGCACATTTTGTGTGCGTATTAGCGAACAACGTTTACAACCTACTTGCATCTGCTTTACTTCTTTGCTTGCTGTGCTGCTGTTCCGAGTGAGTATTACTTTTTTGCTGATGATGATGATGATGATGATGATGATGATGACTCTGCTCATCATTTTGGTTGTTAAGTTTGTGTTGTATATGTACTTTACACTGTACAGTTGTTTTGTTGTGTGAACTAACCCGTTTCGGCCGGCATGTAAAAAGAAACAAGGGAAAAACTGTTTTTTAAAGGACCTCGTTGCTCACACTGGTACATTTAGCATTTTTTATTATAAACAACACCAAACATGCATGAAAAGAGCAGCGACCAGACCAGATAGCAGCAGCAGAGGGAGAGTGACTGAGCAACAACGGAAGAGATGAGTAAATGATGGTCGATTTAACAAATTACAATGATTTGTAAAAATGTGAACATTATGGGAAAAAGATGGTAATGAATTATGCCACCATAACATGGCTCATTGTTGCTCTGCTTGCTGCTAGTTGTTACCTTCTTCTCCTTCCCTGCCAACTACTCTTTTGCATGATGGTGATGATGGCTAATGATGATGTGATGTTCTTTTTTACGGCCTTTGTGTTGCTGAACAAATTGGAAGAAGAGTTAAGTGGTTATGAATGGAACATGCAAGTAAAAAGTATACGAGGCTATTGTACTTCCTCAATATTTAAAATCTTGCATTTTTAAAAATGAACACATAAACTTTTACATGGTGTACGTGTATAGTTGGGAAATGCAGGAGAAATTTACGTGAAAAAAGTTACCTCTTCTTCGTCATTCGGGATTTTCGTAGCAGATGTTGAGTTTTTTTGAGTGAGTGAGTGTGTGATTTGTAAAAATATATATCTTCTGCAAGAGGATTTATACTTTTGAACAAGCATGATTTTTTCATTGTCACACCTTTTGAAAATCTTTTGATGAAATGGCCGAGATTATCATGATGATGATGATGACGACGAGGACGATAAGAGAAAAAAGAGTAAATGAAAATTTCGAATCCCGGACGTGAGCATTCCATACGGTCTGCGTCCGTTATGTGAATTGCTCTTATTTTTTGATGTGGATGGACGAGACTTTTTGTACAGTTGAATATATCTTTTGAGTGATTTTGGTCAGGCTTCTCCACACTAAATTTTCAATGTTTACGCTTCGTAAAAAACTCACTATACACAATGGAATCGAGAGAGAGAGAAAAAAAGTGCAAAAGAACCACTTTCCATTTCAGATTCGAAAAGAATAAGTCGAACCGGAGGAGAGTGTAGAGGCGTAGCAGGCATCAATTTTTAGTGGTTGGTTACTAATATTCTGTGTCTTATAGTGAGATATTCTCTAACAAAGAAAATTAACCGTACCTACACACACTCATCATCCGGTTTTTTATATTGCTCAAACTTAATTCTACTGCTTTGCGTTTTTGCTTTTTGTTCAAGTAGAAGAAGAAGTAGTAAAAGTGGCATGATAATGAGTAAAATGATATATTACAGTATGTTGTCCTGAAACATCTGTGTGTGTTCTGTAATAGCTCTCCACAGGAAATAATTGCCGACAATCTCAAACCATTATTACCAGTGGTGGTAAAAGAAGCATAGTATAGTAGGAGTAGTGATTGTTGATGATTGTGAGCAATGCCATGATCTTGTAAACCGGAACCAAGTGCAAACTGTAATAAACCATAACAAACACGATTCAGCTCATGAGGAGATGTGCGGTAGACTGTTATACGGAAAAAAATATTTATAAGGGAGCGGGACATAACATGTGAAACTGCACATCACGCAAATTATAATGAAATGTCTATGTTTCCTTGCATGAATGTAATATTTTTCGGGAAAAGCTCAAATCTGGACATGAAAGTGACTAAAAATCCATTCAAAATTTTTATGCTTTTTTCTTACTCCTTATTATTTAAAAAATAAAGAGAAAACTGAAAAGCATTAAAAATATAGTTTATTTTTGTAAGGGGTTTTTTACGTATAGCTTACAAATTCTCATCTTGATTTCTTTACCACCTCACGACTTCCTCTACTTATCCCATCTTTTTTAAGCGATGCATAATCAATGAATCAATAGTGACATGCTCGACGAAAGGTTATGAACCCCAAAAAAATTATCATGAATCACGAGTGATGAAAATAAGACCTTACCTAGTTTGCTCTTTTCTAGTGCACTCTGTACACTAGTACAAAACGTTTGGAAAACCATATTTCCTGCTTTTAAAATGAAGGTGAAATATAGCATGTGCTACACAAGCAATTTTTTACCTTTCTTTCGATTTGTTAAATAAAATGACTGAATGTACGTCGCGATTATGACGAATGGAAAATATTCTTATTTTTTAAGTTTTCGCTGTTTATAATAATGCATTCTTTATATAGATTTCCTTTGTACACAAATCTAGCCTAGTCTTCCTTCACCAACCCATTTACTATTTTTTGCTTGCTTTGCATACTACTATATCACAATTCAAAACAGCATTTTGCCATTATTCCCCTTTTGTCCTTATTTATGTACGTGCGTTTGCCCCTTGTCGTGCTGCACTTCCTTTTTTATCCTGAGAGTTTAAAGGATTATGGTATTCTCTCTCATCATCTCACTTCATATATAAGATATCACGAAACACGAGGAAAGATGTTCACGTTTGTACGTTCATACATACAACCACTGCAATATATATATTTTTAGTTGAAACCAAGATAATCAGTTTGATTTCGCTTGCTCGCTCGCCATTTTTTCACTGCAGATGCATGATGACGATGATACGGTGGTAAATGCGACATGCTGGCAACTTTCAACAACATTGGATTCATGGGATGCATGCGTGTCTGTTTGTATAATGTGACAGACAAGTTGGACAAAAAGAGAAACCACCACCCGAAATTTACACACGGAACTACACAACAAGAAGAAAAAAAGAAACAGGGAAAAGTTGGTCCTTTTTCCGTTCTCAAAAAAACATAAAAAGTTGGTACGCAAATAACAACTGACTGAGATGTAATAAGATGGGTGTAAAGATGGTGACATCGTGACTAACTAAATTTAGCCAGCAAAAAGTACTTGTGATTTTTACAACCTTGTTAATAATTTAGTGTACCACCAACCAACCACTAAACAGACATAACATTCTCACAAAATTGATATTTACGTTCGTGCATGCAACAAACGGGCAGGTATGCAAATAAATAATGGGTCTTGTAGGGTGAACGAACAACAAGGCAGATTACTTTTTTTTGTTTTCCAAACAAACGACGACAAACGAATAGGTTTGCAATAAGAAATTTATTTGGCGAGTCAAATTTTGTCATCATCCTTTTACTTTTATGAGCATATACGAACAAAATTAAATATAAATGTACATTATTTTTATTTTCATTATATGATTATTACTGCACATTTTAATGCGCTCTTTATTTGCCTACATGCAATATAAGTGCGCGTAAAAACGACCAAAGCATGGATCATAAATTCATCATCATGATTCATGATAGTCACTTGCTTTTTCAAACTTATTTGTCGAATCATTTTTATCACAAACTATAATATACCATTTTGCAATACATACATGTACACAATATAAAAATAAAACTCTAAATATGATCATGGCAAAATCCTTTAAACACAATAACAATGAGTCTGTACATGAGATGTGTATAAAATAATATGTGGTAAATGAATACATATATGCAAAAATGCAAATGTGTGTTCCTTTTGGAAAACGAAACTTATTATTATTATTAATTGCATGAAATTCACGGTATCGATGCAGGTGATTACGACGTAACAAAACTATAAAAAGTAATTTTTAGCGAAATTGTTCAACAAGAGCAGCAGCGTAGCCGTTTAATAATGTACCATTGTGATTACGATTATTGTAACCTGTCAATTGTCATTTGTGCTGGGGATTGTAATCGTACATTTATAACAACAGAATTACAGGAGAATGACATGATTCATGATGATGACAATGACGATACTAAAGCAGTTTACAATGGAAATATATTTGTATATATTTCTATCTCTCTATCTATCTATCCATTATACAGATGGTACCTCGCATCATCATCATCCTAACCTTTTCTTTTGCATCAAAAATATCAACCAACCAACCAACCAACCCTCTCTCTCTGTTGAATGGCGAATAAATGAAGAGGCGATAAAAATGAGATGACTGACTTACGACGACGCAAAGCAACCAGGTATAATCTGCATGTGGCCTCTTTTGAAAACGTTCGTTGAACGGACACAACCCTTCTTTTTCCTTTAGGAACAATTTATGGGAAATGTATGCGTAATAATATTAAGTACTTACCCCGTCTTTTCATCTATTAAATTATTATTATTTCTTATTATGCAATGATTTTTAGGTGTTTAAAAATCCGTGGTCACTCTGTAGAATATTGTAGAAGAATATTGGGCAGAGTACTCACCTCTTCATCATCAAATAGTAAAATGTGTTAAGTATGTGCTTAATTTTCTTTTGCTTGGACGAGAAAAAAAACGCAAGACGAAATTAAAGTCTGTGAATAAATGTATTCATAAATAAAAACATAAAATGATATAATAGTTTTGTTTGCAGATTGCAGTGACAAGTACGCTATCTTTTCTACAATAAAGCCTTTCTTTATTAGACGATTTGGACCACCAACTGCAAACGCTTCCACCTTAGTAAACCTATTACTATATCTACTTATAGGAATGAATATCACATTTTTTATGAGCCTTGAAGAAATAAATATAATATTATGATGAAATAAAACATTTTTTCTACGAAGCTTGTATGAAAGCCTGCATTACCTGGTTATCTTGAAGGCTTTAGAAATCTACGTCCGTTTTCCATTGCTACTTTTAATTATTATTATGGAGTGTTGCAACAGTGAAGAGAGATCAACGCAAGTAAATTGCCTCCAAACGTAATGTGTACACTTCACAGTTTACATTTCACCAGAAAGCTGAAGACGCTTTTAGTGGCCATAAAATGTTCGGAGAGAAGGGCAAAGAGAAGAGGAAAAATAATAATAATTGTGGATACTGCAGAATACTTGTCATTGTCAATTTCCCAGTTGGTCTTATTATCAAGTTGCTTTTGAAAGTCAGTATAAACCTTCTGCTGAAAAAGGAAGGAATGTTAAAATACAGAAGAAATCATAACAGGAATGATGTTCCTATTATATTACAGATGATGATCATGATGGGCGGAGATTTTTTGAGGAAGCTTGTGATACTTGGCCAAGTCTACAAATACTTAATACAATAATAATAATAAAGCCCTACGTGCATTCAAGCCCAAACCTATAAAGTACTTATTTTGCCTGACTGTATTGATTGTCAATAGACATAAAATAGTTATGCAAAGAATATTATTATGAAAGTTGCTGTTTAAAAAATATCGCAATAAAAATCATATAACCGATGTAGGTACATAGGTTCTGATCAGCCATTGTTAAAATGCCATGAGAAAGGGAAATCATAATAATCATGGAAGCAGCTATTTGGTTTTGGCTCGCTGCTGTGGCTCGTTCATTCGTTATGATGGTGACGTTTGCTCAACACCGCAGCGGTTGTATGAGTGTAAACTGTTGCTTTTAACAATGGTACATTTTTTGGCACCATGCAAAAGTCAAAACAGCATACGAAGAAGAAAATAATAATAATAAAATGTTTTTCTTCTTTCTAAGATGACTCAATAGAATCCCTACCAGCATCTAACAGCCAGCCGGGATGTGAAAGAAAATAATAAATTACGTTTTATGCAGTGTCTGGCTGTCAGCGAAATATCCAGGAAGTGAAATACCAAATGAAAAAAGGATGAGCCGCGTGGTTGGTTGTTGTAAATACGAAAGGCAAAACAAACAAAAATATGTGACTCTTCTTCTTCTCTATTCTGCAGATGTAGTCGTCGTAATGCCTGCATACTTACAATAAGTATTCGAAAAGCTCATTATTACGAAAATGTTATGCACAGAAGGTGGATTGGAATGCGTCAACAGAATGAAATGGACAATACAAATATATTCAGTTTGAATTTGATAATGGTAAAAAAGAAACTAAAAAGAAAATACATTTTTTTGTCCGTTTTGAAATCTGTGTACAGTAGGTAGATTGCTAGGTATTTAGTGAGGAGTGAGTGCGAAGACAAGGAACGAGTTTTAAGTTGAAAATTGACAAAAGACTGGATGGAGGAGCTTTGTTTATCAGGCATAAAAAAGTTTAGATAATGTTATTATAATATAAGCTGTCTACAAACGACTCGTCTCTCCTCCAAACTACTACTTCTTTTCTGGATATTATACTAACCTCACATTTTTTTGGTATTTATAATCATCTCACTCGATTTTATACAATAGCTATATAGTTTGACAAAGATGAGAATGACACAGCAATGAAAATGATCAAATGGCCTTGCCATCTTCAAATCAGGAACTTTTTTATACCTCAATAATTTCTATTTACCTTTTTTAATCTGTACGCTGTTGGTTGGCTGGTTAGTACAATGTAAATAAATACGACAGAAAATAATAAAAAAAGGGTTGGTTGTTGGTGGTGGTGGCTCTGCTGCTTAATGTTCGATCAAAAGATGTTTGCCAGTCAGGCAAGGTTTTTCGTACATGTCGTTCTGATAAAAGTTGATGACAATTGGTTGAGATGTCTGGATTGCGAAACCTCCCTGGAGAGACCTTTTCTTCTCAGTATTAAAAAAGGGTTGGTTGTTGGTGGTGGTGGCTCTGCTGCTTAATGTTCGATCAAAAGATGTCTGCCAGTCAGGCAAGGTTTTTCGTACATGTCGTTCTGATAAAAGTTGATGACAATTGGTTGAGATGTCTGGATTGCGAAACCTCCCTGGAGAGACCTTTTCTTCTCAGTATTCTCTCATTTCAACAATGTCTACGCTTCATTTTTAAAACTTGAAACACGATCCTTTTTGAAATATTCTTATCGTCATATTATAACGCTTTATTGTTGTGCAGAGCCACTTACGTAATATACCTACCAAAGTAGTATACGTATTCTTTCAGTTTCGCTGTGTTTTTTGCATCGTACACTGCTTAGGCTTCTTCTAATTCTTAGTTTGAGTTGTCTGCTCAACATGACATCGTTTCTTATAAAAAAGAGACTCTGACATAATAACAATTCGTGGTTCTGATCAATACTAAAAGAAACGAAATACACGAGGAAAATGCACAATGAAAGGGGCAAATCTAACCAATATACGGGTACATTCAACACATTTGATGAAAACGGCGACATTCCCACACCCTTTCTTTTTCTCTTTTGTATTTTAGTATAGGAATAATGCAGAGAACAAGAAGAAAATCACGACAAACTTGTCTCTTTTTTTCTTTCAGCAGGTCATAATAAGGGATGAATGTATAGGCTTTATACATACCTATTCCGGAAGAAAAAAATGCAGCAAGAATATTATTATCATTAAATGAGAAGAGAGAATAATAAAAACGAAAAATCCCTCATCATGCTTGCACGTGAAACCCTACAAGACCCGTCCCATAAGGAGGGAAAACAAGCCAAAGCAGTAAAACTTTCAAAGGGCAGTAGAAGAAAAAGCAAGAAGAGACAGAGAGATGAAATGACGAAAGGCAAGAAGACGTTGACAACAAAGGAGCAAGGAACAACTCCATAGGAGATTTTTTTCTCCTTTTCACAACTATTGTGTGTACGTGTATTGTTTATTACATGCTTATACTGTTACTACTCATGTGCATGAATGTGCTTCATGATGGGAGTAGTTGTGTGTTCTTATTTTTATGTTGTAATATGAAAACCCAAATAGAAAAAAATGTTTTTAAAGCAAAATTACCCTTCCATCTAACCCAACTTTACCATACTATTTTTATTTTATTGTTTTGTGATGTGATAGTAGATTTGCTAATTAATACGGCGTTCAAAGTAAAATATCTATACACGTCAACCTCAAATTAATCCAGGTTGCGAGGCATTTAGAGTTTAAAGTTATCAAAATGACACCTTTATTCGTATCATTACTATCATGCCAATTTTATAAAAAAAATCACGGCACAAAAATCGTATTATTTTAAAGTTTCATTTACTTCATTCCATCAAATGAGGCGATAATTTTATATTTCTTTGCAAAACTACAAGACAACGCACTATCAAACAGTGTCGGTGTGAAATACAGTAGTGGCACGCCAAGTGAAACAAGCCGTTCTCTAAAACGAATCTCGCCTTCTCGTCAGGAATATTTTATTGATGTGTTCCCCGACTGGACAGTACTTTTCAGTATGTACCTATTTGATGCTTAAAAAAGACGCTTGTTTTATACGGACCTTGTCCGGACATTTAAATAAAATGCTGTTTATATACACTTAAAATTTAAGTAAAAACGTCACAAAACTCGTCCTATTTTAAAGTTTCATTTACTTCATTCCATCACATGAGGCGATAATTTTATATTTCTTTGCAAAACTACAAGACAACGTACTATCACGCACTGTATCGGTGTGAAATACAGTAGTGGCACGCCAAGTGAAACAAGCGGTTCTCTAAAACAAATCTCGCCTGCTCGTCAGGAATATTTTATTGATGTGTTCCTCGACTGGACTTTTCATTATGTACCTATTTGATGCTTAAAAAGACGCTTGTTTTATACGGACCTTGTCCGGACATTTAAATAAAATGCTGTTTATATACACTATTCCTTGTTGCATCATCGTGCGTGCATGTGAAACATGGCGCTATAAAAAAGTTGTAATTGTGCATACAAATATAGTATTTAAATCAAGTTCTGCAACCAGGCCATCAAGCAAGACCGTTTCATCACGAAGATTCTTTTTATAGTGTATAGACAGGGTTGTTTCCCTCTTGTTGCATCATCGTGCGTGCATGTGAAACATGGCGCTATAAAAAAGTTGTAATTGTGCATACATGTATTTAAATCAAGTTCTGCAACCAGGCCATCAAGCAAGATCGTTTCATCACGAAGATTCTTTTTATAGTGTATAGACTGGATTGTATTATGCTAATAGGAAAACTACAAAAGACAGAGTAACACAGTTACAGAAACCTGAAGTAACATATATGTAATCGAGGTCGTCGTTCTCACTACTACAGGTAGGTAGGTACATAATAGATGTGTATTTTCTTCCAGCAGCAAGTGTCAAGTCTTTTCAATACAACAAAATAACATGATCCTTTTACAAGTTCCACATTTTATCTTTCTCTCTTCCCATTTTACTTCTACAAGCACCACCACTACCTGTCTGCTCCTCGTTGCATGGACAATTTAGTGCGTCTTACGTTGCTGCTGCACTTAGTTTACATACCTACTTACCCACCTATTTACATTACATTATAATATACTTTTGAATAACTACACAAGACTTGATTTGAAGTCTGGCCACGTACACTGAATAAAAACAGCTTTCACGCACATTATCATCCTTCAAATAATATAAAGCACCTAAAAAGTACAGAGTAAGCAAGAGAGAATGAAGCAGCCCTGAATGCATATTATTATTCCATATTATTAAAGGGTTGTTTTTCACAGTGTTAATGGTAGTGATGATGATGATGAGACTGCGGGGTAGATTGTATTTTTTACTACTTGCATTACGTGCTAGTATTTTTATTTTGCCTTGTATAAATTTATTTAGGTAGATAGACATATATTTTTAAACTTGACTTGACTCACTCTCCTTGTCTGTAGTTTCATCAGGATAGAGAGAGAGAATGCAATAAACGCATCATTGATGATATGCAACGCACCTGTAACAACAATAATAAAAATGAAGTAAAAGTACGCTTGGCATTGAGCTGCTGGTGATGATGGTGGTGGTGAAGAAGGATAGAGATCAATAGATACTGTTGCATCAGCGATGCTGCATCACTGTATCAAAAAGCTAGAGCTTTTGAGAATAGTTATGTCTGTTTCATATCAAAAATATCTTGAGCAATGTATACGTAATATATATAGCAATGAGTAATACACAATATAATATGGATATTACGTACAATCATAGGTATTTTGAGTTTTTCGCTCTATTAACACGCACCTGTTTTAACAAAGATAAAAAGTTTTTTTTATCGAAGAAAAGATTCATTTTCTCTGACTGACATCGACATAGTATGAGCATACATACCTTTAGCAAGTACACTCGACTAAAGAAAAAAACCTGTACCCTGCATTGCATGCACATACCTACTACTTTTACACATTTTATATAATGCTTCAGTAATAACACATATCAGCAGAAACAGCGATTTTAAATCTGTGTAATGAGAACAGCTTTTTTTCTTGTCCGCCTTTTAATATCTCATCTCATCAACAATTGGATTTATTATATAGTCTGTTTTTATTGAAAAAAATATACGACAAGATCTCATGAAGTTTTAAAAGATCACCTTTGGAGAAGAAGTCGACAATAACATAGATTATCCATTTGTTATAATAATTTCACTACTGCATTGCTTCCAAAAAAATTTTATCCAGCAGCAGTGCTAGT
>JAANSP010001867.1:0-14093 GCA_036850745.1 Homidia socia | reverse complement strand
AGAAAAAAGGAAGAATTTACACACTTGTGAGGAAAAGTCGAGGACTGGGCCAAGTGAGTACTCAAAAGTTGAACAGGAAAAGGTATAAGAATATCATAGTCGAATGTGTTGACACTCCCGATTTCCCACTTGTCAAGCTGTAGAAAACAAATAAACTTTGCAAATATATAGGGACGCTTAAATCACGGCCATTTAGTTGGTATTAGATGAAATCGTTGCAGGTTAGAACTCAATTCTGTTGAAGGGGCAAACAAAACTTAAAATCGCAGATTGAGTGGCATCAGAAAGAAATGTAAACAGTATTCATTCCATGTGACAATACGCTGCTGTACTTGACCAAAGTTGAAGTAGTAGATTGACATTTCTTGAAATTAAGAATTGCATTGAAAAAGCCCATTGACCATTTCTTCGTCCCCGAGTACCGTATTCCCCGAAAATTCCCACGATTCCATTTCCATCCAAACTTGTTAATTCGATACCATGCCTTGTAGACGGAAGGATGATGACGATGATGAATCTGGACTTATAATTTTACACAAGTAAGTATCAAATACAATTATTCTAAGCATATTTAAGAATATGTCTACCGAAACTTTCATCTTGTCACATAAATATTCAAATCCCACTACTGCACTATAATGGCAGCGATGAGAAAGTTATTATTTGGGCATACAAGCTATGTTTTTTGATAATACCGCAACCGGAAAACCATACTCAACCTCAACAGCATAAAAAGCACATAAAAAGTTTTCAGTGTAGTGCACTCTGCATACATACTTTATAATCTGTATTTCTTCCTTCTCTCCACTTTCTTCTCATCGATGGCTTCTCAGCAACCTTTCCTCCTGTATTTATTTTATGACAATCTGTTACCGTCACCGAACAGTTGGTCAGGTTGTTCTCTACTTTCTTTGTCAATTTGTTTTATTACATGAAAGAACACATACAGAGAGAGTCGTCCCTATAAAATCTGTTGTTTTCATGACCACTGTCGCCTTTTCTCTTTCGTTTGCGAACAAACACAAATGTGGTAAGGGGATATGCATCCTGGATAAAACTACATGGGTCAAAAATGTTATGGGTTGTTGCTTTTCTTTCTGCATCCTTGTTTTTCCGTCGGCACAAAAGGAAACATAAAAAAGATACATAATCACGCATCATGCATGTACCATGTGAAAGGGTTGTTTTCGGAAAGACAAGTTATTATGAGGATACTGACTTTTCGCATTAAAAGGTGTATGGTGTATGGATGAAGGTATGGTTTATCCTCAGCAGAGCAAAAAAACTAACCGCTGGTCGTTTTCTCCATTTTTTTCATCATAAAATCAAAACGCGTTTTTTGATATAAAATAAAACATGCCTGCACAGCAAACACGATTTTATTAGTAATTCACGTGTGTCCTGAGAAAAAGAAGTACTCACGCTGATACTTGGCCATCGTCGTAGTATTCTGTAATCGAGTGGCTAATTATATGGGAAAAGTTGAGAGAAGGATGTGATATCGCAAGAGCGAGTGTAATACAATTAGAAAATATAAAAAGAGAGCGGCAAAATTATTGGAGTAAAGTGACAATACGTGGAAACTTCCGTTTTATCATCAAGGATGCTCTCAGGGTCAGTGCTCTGAAGTAGGAAAGAAAATGTTAAAGAAAGAAAGAGCTGCATAGGCTATATGTATTATTGATACTTACAGTTACAAATGTCGTCTGGCTGGCTGATAGCATCAAAACTCATATAACGAAGATGATAACGTTGTTAATGGTGTAGGACGCTGAGAAAATGTTCTCTCTCACTTTTTTCTTCACAATTGAGAACAAGTACATTGCTTTCTTCTTGTAGGTTTGCACTCACGCTGTAGGAAAAAAAGTCGGTATCTTATCGGATTTAGTTGTCATGTAATACAGGAGGAAATACGAGCAAGTTAAATTAATTACCTTAGTAGAATTTTTCAAGAGAAGTGCACACGGTAAATTTCAAATTTTGAGCTGAAGATAAAGGTGTCAAGTGGTGGTGGCATCAGCTGATAAAGAAAATCCACCTTTAATGTAATGCTGCTGCGTTGTTTTTGCCTTATCTTGAGAATGTCACTTTCATCAGTGGTTGATTGCAAGGAGATTTAGAGAAGTGAAACAAAGCTGTGGAATTATGCAATGGCAATATGTTTTATATATTATCCATTGAAGTTATGGAGGTGATAAGAGAAGCCGTTTAAAAGTCAGGTTTAAAATCCCATTTTTCTTATTTGCACCAAGAAAATTCAAGGTGATAGCAAGTATGTATACCTAGCAAGGTGATGATGAGTGAAAAGGATTCCATGGAATTTTCAATAAAACTGCATTGTATAAATCATTCTACATTTTTTTCGGTTTGATTTGTGGCAGAAGAAAAGAAGAGGAAAAAATTTGTTCGTAAGTTTTTCTCGGTTTGTCTCCTCGAAAAGATCTCAAGAGCGATATATATAGGCTTTATTGTTAAGGCAGCTAGCTGTGCTGTGTTCAACAGACAAAGGCATCCAAACGGAACTACAACTTCATTTAGCACCGTGTTACTTGGAACGCATATAGCTTTGTAAGCAAGAGAAAAAAGGATGACAAAAGATGAGAAATAATTTGTGCTTAAACGTGCAAAGGCAAACACGAGCTCTTACAAAGTCAGTTCCAATTTGCCTTTCCACTTAACTCTGATAAAAATGAGTAAAGAGAAGAAAGGTCGCTTGCACAGTACTATGATGATTATTGCAAGCTGTATAGGTAAATACCTATGATCATTGCATTGTCCATGGAAAGTTTTCCTACTGCTGTAATAATAATAATAATGTACAAAATTCTGATACTTCAACCTTGAAGCAGCATATGTCTTCTTTACTCTTCTCTCTAAATGTTGATGGTACAATAATCATCTTCATCATCAGCATGTCCACCATTGAATCAAGCATTGCTTCACCAAGATCATATCTTCCCCCTGTCAATTGCAAAAGCCAGTACAAAATGGATGAGAGAAGAGGAAATCACGTTTGCAAGCATATCCGAGCCACCATTGATGCTTTCCATATTATTCCACATTACCCATGTCGCTTTCACTGTGATTTGAAATAAAGAAAGAGACAAGTTGTTTTGGCTGTTGTTGTTGTTATCTTGAAGAGGATGTTTTCGGCATGAAAGCGAAATGAAAATAAAAATGGTGTGTAATATCACTGAGGGATTGTCAAGGCAAAAAAGGTTAAGCTTTACGAAAGAACAGCATTCATGCTAAGAACATTTTTATTTTTGCTAGAGGATAAAAACAAGTGTCACACACACAGTTCTCCATTACTTATTTCCCTGTCACAGTTCTTCATTCCTATATGCAAATTTATGAAAGTACAAAGTTGCTTTCAGTGAAAGCCAAGAATCAGGAAAGCATTTACCATAAAATTTGCGAATGTTTTTTTTAACTTCCTGGCAATGCATGTAGCCCTTCTTTCATGATGTTCCTTCCTGCGACAGCAGAATAGCCAAACTAGCTGTATCATCATCTTGCAAGCATTTTTGTTTCCCCTTCCATATAGCAGCTCACTTGCAAAGGAGCGTTTTGCAAAACTTTCCATTGTTCTCTTGCTTTTGGTGGGGAGGCAAAGGAGGATATGTGTTTTTTCGTGAGTCATGTTATATGATACAATTCATAAAGCTTAATGCGTTTGTTGTGCACACAGAAGGAAAATTTTTATTTATGCAACTTGTGTGGTTGACGATATGAATGGAGCAATGTTCCTTGAAACTTGCAAGCCTGTCCAACTTTTTCTCTTGTGGAGTGAGCAAAACTGTGGAGAGAATGGTTTGCAGTTTTATGCAGGGTGTTTCTGTTTATAGCATCATGTTATTATAACAATTTTACTTTTGTTCAACAAGCTCAAACCTCAGCTAACCTGAGAAAGCTTAAGTGGTAACGGTTATATGGGAAAATATGGACGTATTTACTGTACTGTGAAAATATATAATGTATTTATGTGTGAATTATGTAAATACATAATGTGTAGGGAGGCATGGAAAGTACGAAACATGGTCCTTGTGTCACCATCGACTATTATTGTATTGTGATTTAAGACTACTCTGGGGCTGCTTCGCTCTCAAAGATTTAATGATGTGCATTCAACTTTACTTGGGGATGGGAAGCCATTTGTGTTTATCTCGGTTCTCCATGTCTGCGATTCTCGACTTTGTCGTCAGTTAGTGGTCTAAATACAGAGGACTTCTGCTAAGTAATTTTTATTTTCAGTTGGTTGGGGGAATATAATAAAATGTCTTACAAACAAAACGGTGTGACTTGTAGTATAGTGGTAGGAAATGAAAAGCACCTAAATGGATGCAACTTTTTTTGTTATCTACACGAATGTGCAATGATAGTAATTGCCAGTCTACTTAATTTTTAGGAAAATCTAAATAAAAAATGTAAATCAATGGTGAGTTATTATTATTATTATTATCGACAGGTGTACACGATTGTGCAGGCAATCTTTCATTGTCTTCTAATTCCTCCCTCATACAATTTCAGTAAACTGCTTGTTCTGGAAATTAGACTTTTAGCATATAATGAAGTCAAAATACCATTATAATAGCACAGTTTTACGGTATACTATCATAAACTTTAAAAGGCTTTTATAAATGAATTCGAGTTCTTTCATTTCTTTTGTTTTGAATGTGACTTTGGGGTGAATTAATAAAAAATGACCTCTGTGGTCACTGTAAAAAAAGTAAATTATCATTGAACTAGCATGCGTTTTCATGTAACGTTGATAATTATCATCTACTCGATAGTTTTAGCAATTTACCATGAAATCGTCACAGTTTGTAATACACTTTTCAAACTTTTTCCAAACTGCTGTTGTCAGTGAACTGCTTGTTCTGGAAATGAGACTTTTTAACTTTAACATACAATGAAGTCAAAATACCATTATAATAGCTTAGTTTTATGGTAAATATGGTATACTATCATAAACTTTAAAAAGGCTTTTATTAATGAATTCGAGTTCTTTCATTTCTTTTGTTTTAAATGTCCCGTTGAGGTGAATTAATAAAAAATGACCTCTGTGGGCACTGTAAAAAAGTAAATTATCATTGAATTAGCATGCGTTTTCATGTAACGTTGATAATTATCATCTACTCGATAGTTTTAGCAATTTACCATGAAATCGTCACAGTTTGTAATACACTTTTCAAACTTTTTCCAAACTGCTGTGAAACGGTTCCTATTGAAATGAACAGGAGGAATAGTAGATAGGACTCAGGACTGTAAGGTAGGAAAGTGCTTGTAGACAAGCCACAAAAGTGCTGCAGAAGAGCAAAATATTGTTTGAAGCTTATTTTACAAAAAAATTGTTATACATATTTACTGCTCTGTGCTGACAATTTTATACACTAAACGAGGGACACTGTCCGCATAAAGATGACAATAACAATTACGTTAAGAATGTCATTATAATAGTATTTACTTAATTAGGCAAAACGTCATGAGAGATATGATATGGATAAACTTGTTATTTTCTGTTTGTTACTGTTGTGTTTTAATAAAGCTTATTTTCCAAAAAAAAACTTTCAAATCGTTATACATATTAACATGCTGCTCTTGTAGTTACGTTAACTTAGGTTTTTATTCATTAAACAAGCAACACTGGGATAAAAAAAAGTGTTGTAACTAGTCCACAAAAACAGCAGTAATCGGTGAGATCATAGTTATGCCTACTTAAAACTTAAATCAGGCAAAACTTAGGAGATATACAAACAACATTTATATGAAAGAATTAAAACTGACCTAAAGTTAGAATAATGTAAGTTATAATAGAATTTTCGCAAAGTATTTTCATTCAAAGATTGATTTTTCCCTACCACACGGGATTTAGCGTTTTACCATGAAATCTACACAGTTTATAGCTATATTTTCTACACTGCAGTAAAGATTCCAATTGAAATAAATAGGGAGAATAGTAGATTTAATTCAGCTAGGGTAATTAATTACCCAGGTCTGGGGTCCTAAGGGTGTAAAAAATAAACAAATAAATAGATAAGAGTATAAGATAGAATAGTGCTTATCAACAAACCACAAAAGTGTTGTAGATAAGCAAAAGGCTGCTTTATTCCTGCTAAAAATATGAAATGGCACGCGCAGCATCTCAGCGCCGCAACATGCATAAACGAATGTGTCCACCGATATATGCTATACTAGATTCTTCAAGTCAGCATTGTCGAAAGAACTTGTAATAAGCAGAAGAATGCAGGGCTAAGTATGCTACTTGTATTGGCATTTTGGCATAACATAGGAGCATACAATTTTAATTTAATTTGGACTGGGTATAAAATCATGTATAATTCTTGAAAATTGCAGGAATCGCTTGTCAAAGCTTTTGATAAGTTTGGTTTATGAATTCAATTTGGTCCACTATTTAATATGACAAAATATCTATTTGTTTCATGAAAACCGACACTATGTTAAATCAAATATATTGTGCAAGAAAAGATAATACACATAATATGTATCAAATTCGTATCCACATTCACTGAATATCATTATATGCATCCATTCGCAGCAATTGAAAGTGATATACAGATTTGGAAACGAAACATAATGATTATCGGCATTGGTTTTTTTCGGTCAGCCAAGTACCTTTTGAAATAATTTTCCCATGCTACATACTCCTGTACTCTGTACGAATTCAACTAATCCAGCTACGCTGATTCAGATTCCTGATTAGAAAGTTAAAAGTGGTCATGAATAATTGATGCTTGGATTGAAAACATTTAACAGAAACTCATTTTATACGAACTTGGAATGTTTTTAGAATTTTTTAAAAGGTTGATATTCTTTTCTCACATCTTTTGTGTACACAATTTCCACATAAAAATGAGACCAAGAATGCATAAACTTAATTTTCAAACATGTCGCCATAAGTTTTATGACTGGCTTGTTTAGTACATGTGACATGTTGCTAAGTTGCAAGCATTTAGCAAGAGCCCATGTAAAATATAATAGAAAATAGCTTAAGTTGATCTAACTAAACCATCATTTTTATTTATGCAAATGCAATACACATTATTCTTGTGAGTACTTGCACTTCTGTCAACCAACACAACAATTCTGCTCAACTTTGTCCGTAATTTTCAACTAACGCACCCTTTTTGTCCGGAGATATGTAGTAATGATGCTGCTGCTGCCGACTGTACTTGTATACGTTACACATTTTATATTGCCTCTTCCTCGTCTATGACCCCTTTTCCCCTTTCGTCCTGAATTTTTCAAACTTTGCATGCTTCATCTGACAATCTGATCCTATCACTTTTTCCTCTCTGTTGCGCTGCCCGTCGTCTGCACTGCTGCTGCAGCTTTTCTCTTTCTTTCCCCAACAAGAGGAGATACGGCCTTGACGTGCCTTCTTATTTCATGTCCCCTGGGCTGCTATAAATACTACTGCGCTGATCTTGTTCCTTTTGGAATACCACTCGCTCACTGTTGATGATGTTGTTGTTGTTGATATTTTTCCATGATGACGATGATAATAAAATAATAACTCTGGCGAGTCGTTAAATACAGAAAAGTTTTGAAACTAGGTTACAAGGAAGGAACTTTGCCCCCAATCATTATTGTCAACGCAGAATACTTAATACATACATGCTTAAATACCTACTCATATGCGAATGTCATTCATATTATTATGCTTTTTTACGAAAAAAGTTTGCTCAATTTCTGCATTTTCATCTTGCATTACATGTTCATATAATTTTTTCCCATGTTCACGTTTAGCTTTCTTTAGAAAAAGTAAAGTTTTTTTCTTGCTGTATTTATTTGACAAGATGATGACGGAAACATTTCTTCTTTTTATGGCAACAGCGCATAATATGTAAGCCAATCATCCTACCATCCCTCCAATATAGCACACAGGATGATGATGAGTTGTCTTTGTGCTGTTGTTGTTGTATATTTGGAAAATAGGTAGACAATATAAAACACAAAGAAAAAAATATTACATTAGAAAAATAGAAAGAGAAAATGACAAAACATCAAGCTAGCAGACTGGAAATATATTTCCAAGAGGAACAATTTACGAGGAAAACGGAACGTATTGTAGAGAAATTTCCCCAAATAATAATATTATTACTATGTGATGATAGGTTGATAACGGAGAAAGTCTGACAAGTCAAGTGTGGCACATCTTCTCTACTCTATTTACCATCTCATGCTAGAAAGAAAAAAAGTTTTTTTTTATCCTGGAGAAAGTAGAAAATGGGCGAACAAGTGCTGTGTTTGTGTTGTGTACATTACTGACAGACAGCGAATATGGGCATATAGTAATAATCTGGACTGGAGAAGAAAGTACATAATCGACATTCAACATGATTTTGCTTGGATATGTTGTAGAATTGGATTGTAGGAGCATTATTTTTGGCTTATTTGACCTTCACAAAAGGAGATAAAGATTTGTTTATATTTTGTAGTATTCCTTCATTTCAGTTCTCAGAAAAACAGACAGTTCTTCAGTTTGATGCGAATAAGATTTTGGGTTACATGATTTTGGAAACAAGTAACGTTTTTGTTGTTGTGTTTGGGTTGACGCTAAATGGTATCGAGTGAAGCAGGGATGTAAAGATTTTTATGTATATTTTGTAAGTACAAATTTTTTGCTGATGAAGAAATATCGAGAGCGATGTATGTTTTGAATGGTGTAAATACACTTGTGTCCTTTTTTAAATGCATGTTATACATAAATATGCGTGTTTTCATCATTCATTCAAGGTACGAATTACGAAATGATAAATCCAAATTTGTTTCATTCAGTGATGTGTGAAGCAGGAAATTTTCAGCTGTAAATTTGCTGGTTTTGAAAATTGCTACCTGTGAAATTCTCAGAGTTATACGATTGGTCAGAGTTTTTCGCATTTTCGAATTTTCCAGATATTCTACAGGACCTGATAGCCTCGGAAAAATTCTTTAAGCCTCCATGAGAGAACTTGGTTCCAAATATTGATATACAAATTATTTCCGCTTAATTTAATTTCGATCCTAATACAACGCAAAGTTCCCATGGAAATTAAGCATGTATTTATAACAATATGTAAACGTGATTTTTATTGTTTTTTGATAAAGCTTATTTTTCAAAAAGAATTTTTCATATCGTTATACGTATTTACATTTTGCTCTATTGCTGACGCTAATTGTTAAGTTTTATTCATTAAACGGGTAACACTGGCAATAAAAAAGTGCTGTAACTAGTCCGCAAAAAGATAGCAGTAATCGGTAAGATCATAATAATGTATACTTAAATGAGGCAAAACGTCAAGAGATATATGGACAATTTGCTATCTTTCATTCAATAATTTAGAAAACACATTTATATGAAAGAATTAAAACTGACCTAAAGTTAGAATAATGTGAGTTATTATTGACTTTGTACAAAGTATTTTCATTCAAAGAGTGATTTTTCCCTACCACACGGGATTTAGCATTTTACCATGAAATCCTCGAATTTTGTAANTAAAGTTAGAATAATGTGAGTTATTATTGACTTTGTACAAAGTATTTTCATTCAAAGAGTGATTTTTCCCTACCACACGGGATTTAGCATTTTACCATGAAATCGTCGAATTTTGTAACTGTATTTTCCAAGCTGCAGTAACGATTCCAATTGAAATGAATAGGAGGATAGAAGACAAGATGTATAAGGTAGCGTAGTGCTTATCGACTAGCCACAAAAATGCTGTAGAATGGCAAAAGATTGCTATCAAGATTGCTAAAATCATGTATATATCTTAAATATTACAAGAATTGCTAGTTAATACTTTTGATTAGGTAGTTTGGTTTATGAGTTCCATTCGGTCAAATATGAAATATAACATGTGCTTTTTCTCTCGAAAACTGACACCATTTTAAATCAAAAATTATCGAGCAAATAAAAAAATATTTTGTATCAAATTCATATCCAGAATATCTGAATACCTAATGGATGGGAAGCCATTCGTGTTTAACTCGGTTCTCTCATGTATACGATTGTCGACTTTTTCGTTATTTTGTGGTTCAAATACACATGACTACTGCTAAAAGTATTTCATTTGAAGTCGGCTGGGGGAATGCAATATGTCTTGCAAGCAAAACGGCGTTACTTGTAGTAGTGGTAGGAAATGGAAAGCACCAAGTGAAATTGATGTATAAATTTTTCATTATCTACACGAATGTGTAATGATAGTAGTTACAGGTCTACTTAATTTTCAGGAAAATCTAAAAAAATGTGAATCGATGGTGAGTTATTTTATGGACAGGTGTACATGATTTTGCAGGCAATCTTTCATCGTCTTCAAATCTTCCTACAATGTCAGTAACCTGCTTGTTCTGGATAGGAGAACTTTTAAATTTTACATAGAATCAAGTCATAATACGATTATAATAGCATAGTTTTGTGGTACACCACCATAATACCTAAAAAGGTTTATAGAAATCAATGTGCGCTCTGTCGTTTATTTTGTTTTAAATGTCACATTACGGCATATTAATTAAAAGTGGCCTCTGTGTCTGTGACTGTAAAAGTGTGAGTCATCATTGAATTAGCATACATTTTAATGATGCAACGTTAATAATTCTTCCATATCAATTACGTGATAGGGTTAGCATTTTACCATAAAATCGTCACAGTTTATAAAGAACTTTTCAAACGTTTTCCAAACTGCAGTAACGATTCCGATTGAAATAAATACGGAGAATAGTAGACTGTAAAGTAGGATAGTGCTTATCAACAAACCACAAAAATGCTGTGGAAGAGCAAAAGATTGCTTTATTCCTCCTAAAAATGTGAAGTGGCACGCGCAGCATCTCAGCGCCGCAACATGCATAAACGAATGTGTCCACCGATATATGCTATACTAGATTCTTCAAATCAGCATTGTCGAAAGAACTTGTAATAAGCAGAAGAATGCAGGCTAAGTATGCTACTTGTATTGGCATTTTGGCATAACCAAGGAGCATATAATTTTAATTTAATTTAGACTGGGTATAAAATCATGTATAATTCTTGAAAATTGCAGGAATCGCTTGTCAAAGCTTTTGATAAGTTTGCGTTTGGTTTATGAATTCAATTTGTTCCACTATTGAATGTAACAAAATATCTTATTTGTTTCATGAAAACTGACACCATGTTAAATCAAATATAGTAGAAAAAGGCAACTATATTACATGTTTGAAATCCATATTTAGATTATCTGAATACCTCTAACTTGCATTCATTTGCAGCTATTGAAACTGGTATTCAAAACAATTGGTCTGGACCTGGAGTGATTGATGCCTAGATTGAGTACATTTTCATCATAATCTAGTAGAAAAATTTACTTGGACATGAACTTATTAAACCGATAAAAAATCATTAGTTAAAACATGTGTATTCAAAATTAAATGAGAATATTATTTGCATTCCTGTACATCCACAATTAGAAAATGTCTCGAAAAAATTGTTGAACTCTATCCAAGTTTCTTTTTCCTCTAGCAATTCGACTCAATACGTTTACTTTTCATGTAAAAAGCTTCTTTCTGTTATTCCTTTCTCCCACCCAATTGTCATTCGTGCAATTGCGTTGTTGATTTCATCCATTTATCACGCCACTCTCAACCGGACATGTACCTATTGCATAAGTGGTTATGCTGTTGACCAACCAACTCACTCAGCTATTAGCCAAGCAAACATTACCATAGTACAAGGTAACTAGTGTAATGGATTATTGAAAGAAAGCTGGTGTCACGGACAAGTTTTATTTTTCTTGCAAACCCCACATTATATTCCTTTTGCTTGAAAATTAATGTTCCAATTTAAATGGAAATTGAGTTAAATGATATGACAAAAACCTTTACGAAAGCATGTACAAATTTGAATATAAAAAGAAAAAAGAGCGTACAGAACACATAACGTACCAAAAATACCTATTTTAAAAGATAGCATCGGTCACTGGCTTGATGATTTAGGTAGTCGTCTTTTTTTCTTTGCTATCTAACGTAATAATAACAAGGCACATGTTTCAAGCATACTATTACTGTGTTTGACACAGGATCAATAAAAAATCCTTGACAACCATCGCCCAAAACAGTTTGTCTCGGTCCACAACAACAACAGCTCAGCATACAAGTTAGCGGCTAACGGACGGCGTTTTTTCTGCTTTGACCATAACCTGCATTGCACTTGTCAAAAAGTGGTAAATGTGTTTAGTTTAGCGTGTAATAATGTGGCAGCTATTTACAAGAAAAAATGAAATAATAATAAAATTGTACGTACGTGTGCATATCTGAAAAAATAAGCAAGTAGTAAGTTATGCATGTTGTACACGTTAGTGCAAAAACCAGTGCGGCAACTGGATGGCGAAAAACGAATGAGATTTTTGTCTCTGTTGCGTCGTGATATACTACTACTATTACTACTGTCTCATGTAACAAATGTCACCACGCAACAGCAACAACGAGAAGCATAATAATAATAATAATCCGCCGGATCGATTAGTCAGTCAGAGTGATGGCAGTTCGTCAATGCCCTTTTGACAGTTTTTCAGGAAACAACATGTTTCGTGTAAAGACTAGGCTTAAAAAATAGTATTTTTTGTAGAGTGTCTGAGTTGGTAAATGCCTAGGTTATTATATATATTATTTGTAGAAGAGCTACATGTTTTTTCTTGAACTTGTGCTTTGTGTGTGTAGCTAATAAATGATAATGATAATAAAATGTGTGTAGTGTCTGACTGAGCGTGTGAGTGAGCTATACATTACAAGTTTCAATCTGCTAATAATTATGTCACCTCCGATTATTAGTCCGTACAAAAAGTGGTTTGCCGTCAAAAGAATAACGCAGACGTTCATTGGTGGTCCAAAGTTGGTTGCATCCTTTTGGATCACTTTCTTTCAAATTGTCATTTACCTCACTCCCGCTGTCATTCTGTGCGTGGTGAACATTGCCGAGAGTCATTATCTCAGTTGGGAATGGAAGGCGGTGTTGACGGGTGTGGGAATCTTGTTGACTGACGTGACACTCACGTTCCTCATTTGGATATTGAAACAGAGAAAGGATGCCAATATAAGTCCCGAGCAGGTTCACAGCATTAGGGATGTCAGCCCGGACGATTCCAATACATCGGCAGGGCTCTTTGATGAAGAGGAAGCAGTAAGTTTCACACGGTTATTCATACCTTTTTTACATTGTTCATGTTACGGTTTAAAAATAAACATCACCTCTTCCACTTTTTCGTGGAATAGGTCCCTTCTGATGGTGTCTTTAAACGTTCCACATGGAGATTTATTGCTTCAAATGTGAACATGTCATTGTGCCATTTTTCTGCTGTGCTTGCATCAGCAATCAGTGCTGTTTTCTGTGCTGCCATTTTAGCTGACCAAGTACGTTAACCGTTTTCACTTTTGTGTAGAAAGCTGTCATTTTTATTATTAGCATCACCATTCTGTTTAGTATTTGGTTGGGCTCCTGTCGTGCAACATTATTATGATGCCATATATATTTTCATAAAGTAATGTCTTGTTGTTGCACTTTCCCAGTGGGTCCATCCCGTCCTGAAAGGATTTGTTATTTTCACCGTTTGCAATGCACGGTACAGTGCTGTTATTAATGCTCCTGCTGAGATTGGCACCTTTGATCCCGTAAAGCGGCGTCACCTTTTCTACAGACCATTTTACATATCTATTTGGGCTTCAGTTTTTTTCGCCATAATGATGTAAGGACTCCTTACTATGGAGAAATGTGACTTTTTTAAGTGCAATAATCATATCAGCACACTTTCTCTTGGTGTGTTTACCTTTCTACAAAAGATTTTTTCATAATCTACATAATATCTTTACATGACACACAATTTTTTAGTGTCAAGGACGCCGGCAGTAGCACTGGTGGTAATAATGGTAGTGGGGACACGGTGGAACTCACCACTCAAATCGCTGCCCTGAGTGACTTTGAAGATAGGCTACCATCATTTGAAGGTACACAGGAGCCTCCACCGCCACTACAAGAATCATCAACATCTTGCTCATCATATTTTGCACTTGTGTTGGCTGTGCTGCCAGTGATTTGGCTTACTGGCATACTTCCACCGTTGGATGCT
>JAANSP010001866.1:0-12530 GCA_036850745.1 Homidia socia | reverse complement strand
CTACACTAAATGTAAGCCTAACGCGGAAGGCAGCTAACCTGTGAAACGTCTCTGTTTTATTTCATCTTCATGCATGGCTTTACTTTATCCTCGTCTGCCAAAATGCATTTTGAGCCGAGGACAGAGACGCCGGCACTTTATATCAGTTCGGCAAAAATGTTTGCGAGTTGCAATTGCCAAGAGAAAGATGGCTTGCTTTAGTTTTAGATGGAAAACGAAGAGCAGCAGCGAGCTGAGCTCCACCGACAGTTGAACGTACACTACTACGAACGTATTTTTTACGACAAACCTACTTTTTGCTGTAAACAGAGTAGTTGATAACGTTGCGTGTATGACGTTGATTCATTCATGCATTAGACAATTCTACAATGAAAAACGTTATTGCTGGTAAATAACAGATAACTTGAGCTGCGTCAGCGCTTTCGTAGAAATTCCCCCTCACGTCACTCTTCCTCTTATGATTTCTGAATTCTGTCAAGTGCATAATATTATTATGTAGCCAAATATTGAACGGTTTTCCACAATTTACACACATGCAAGTAAAATGGATACTGGCCCAGTATTACTGGGTATATAACGTCTTTATTTATTTACTTTTGGCTTGTGCTCACGATAAATATTGGAAAAAAACGTATGCAGACTTGATTGAATGTTGAATCCGCAGGCACTGAAGTGATGGATATTTGCTGATGCCATATTCCTCATTTTAGCTAACATTTTCAAAATAAACATTTCCAACTAAGGAATCTGACACAAAGTAAATACCTATACCTTCTTTGGAATCGGATAATGATCTCGGTCTATCTTTTCGTTGCTGGACACACAAAAAACTGCATAATATCTGTTATATGCAGGTAAATTATGTATGCGAACCTATAAGAAAAAATATTTTGTTACACAAAGTAAATACCTATATCTTCTTTGGAATCGGATAATGATCTCGGTCTATCTTTTCGTTGCTGGACACACAAAAAACTGCATAATATCTGTTATATGCAGGTAAATTATGTATGCGAACCTATACAAGAAAAAATACTTTGTGTTCGCAGTTTTTTGTTATGGACTTACATACATAGACTTACACAATTAGTTATTATTTTAAATTATATGATAAAGCCTGATCCTTCCAAGTGGCCTAAAAACTAAGAGAAACTTAACTTTCTGAGCAGAGTTTGTACCAATGAAACTCTAGTTGATCTAAATTTTATCTTACATTCGTATTTTGCACTGAAAATAACAGTAATTACTAAACCGACTCGACTTGATGCTAATGCTACGTGCACATTGCACTCGTATTGAAGGCAATAAAAAAATGTTAAAATCATCTTTAGAAAAATTTAGCATACAACACTGGGAAAATCAATTTGAAAACCAAGTAATCCGATAATGACACGAATATTGTCGCTGTTGTGGACAAGTGCAAAGACTTGCTATTATGATGTCATATTCAAAAGCAAGAATTTTTTCACATTGCTTTCTTTGGAATATTGAAAATATTTTTTAGGGAACAGTCGCAATAATCAAAGGTCGCGAAATAATCCTGCTATGATTATGCTATCTAGCTTTGAAGTGCGCGCGTACTAACTAAATAAGCACTGCGTAGATACATTCACGCCTCCAATATTTCAAGCATACTTTTTAGTTACCAATGGTAACTTACAATGTATACATTTACATAATGTAAAGTTCTACGAGGTATTTTTAAGCACTTTGTCGAAAAATATTTGATAATAATAACAAAAAAACAGACAAAGTTGGATATCAAAGTTTACATAGAATCTAGTCTAACTAATTGAGAGTAACAGTAACAGTAGTCTATTGAAAAAATATCTGTCAGTAATTATAAGAAAGAGTTTTACTAAGCGTGATTCCAAAATGATTCCAAAACCTTGGTGTACAAAGAGCCCTAGAGGTTGTGCCGAAATAGTGGGCGTGATTAACATAGTAAATAGTTTCAAAAATAATATTTTAACATTTTTTATCTGTCAATAATAATTTAATTGTAGGAAAGAGTTTTACTAAGCGTGATTCCAAAATGATTCCAACACCTTGGTGTACAAAGAGCCCTAGAGGTTGTGCCGAAATAGTGGGCGTGATTAACATAGTAAATAGTTTCAAAAATAATATTTTAACATTTTTCTGTTTCTATTATTCATGAAACTTAACGTGTGGGAAAGATTTAAAAATTCACTTTTGCGTTCCCCTTTGCTGTCACTTTTAGATCATGACACTACTTGGAGGAATGTTATTTTGTACGCTGCCAATTTATATGCTGGACCTGGAATATGAAGTCAGCTATATCAAGGGATATCATCTCGGAAAAAACAGCTACAACACCTCAGGCATAAGTCCCGAGAACCTATACACGTTGAATGTTACTGGCACCTACAATCGCGATTGTGACTTTCTATCGAGCTCCTTCAATGAATTCCTTGACGCGTATTTGGTACAAAAATAACATTTGCCTCTACAACAGTTATCATAATCTTATGTTATAAAATTGCAGTTTCCACTCAATTGAACTAATATCAAACTGTTATGAATGATTACATCGCAGAAGAGAAAAACGTACTTTGCTGTGAATGTTACTCGGAGAAATGTAATTCAGGACATGAGTGGCACCACTAAAATTCTCTGTGAGATTCACGTGCTGACACAAAGAAGGTGATTACATTGCAGAAGAGAAAAACGTACTTTGCTGTGAATGTTACTCGGAGAAATGTAATTCAGGACATGAGTGGCACCACTAAAATTCTCTGCGAGATTCACGTGCTGACACAAAGAAGACCCAGCCTAATGGTTGTTGGCGTGAAGGGAATAAAATACTCAGTCCAAAATATTGTTGCCCAATCACTTTCCATGATTACTAAGGAAGATCAGGAAGAAATAGAGAAAAAGGTGCTGCCATACTACTTAAAACTATTAACCAACTACTGTTAAACTTTTTTTGTGTTAAATTATTATGACTTTAAATCTTGAAATATTCATAGATGCGAATAATTCCGCCAAACTCGGATCAAGTTGCATTTGGTGTAGAGTACCCCTTACCAGTTGGAAATGACCCAGAAAGAATTTCCTGCATAACTGTTTCTTGAAATATTCATAGATGCGAATAATTCCGCCAAACTCGGATCAAGTTGCATTTGGTGTAGAGTACCCCTTACCAGTTGGAAATGACCCAGAAAGAATTTCCTGCATCACTGTGAAGATGCTCGATGTTCGCACATCGGACGTTCTGGAAACAGAAAAGTCCATGTACACGCTCGTGGGAGCATCCATTACCTTTTCGTTAGTTGGAGGAGTGCTTCTACTAAGTACAGTTTTCGTAGTGAGCCGGCTTTTGTTGACACTCACGTTTGTGATCCAGAAAGAATTTCCTGCATAACTGTGAAGATGCTCGATGTTCGCACATCGGATGTTCTGGAAACAGAAAAGTCTATGTACACGCTCGTGGGAGCATCCATTACCTTTTCGTTAGTTGGAGGAGTGCTTCTACTAAGTACAGTTTTCGTAGTGAGCCGGCTTTTGTTGACACTCACGTTTGTGATCGAGAGTATAAGTACTATACTGATGGTAGGGGGAATTTTTGTGGTCAACAATCCTGCATTGTGCTTATATCAGTATGGAGGACTCAGTACAAGTAGTGGGAATTCACCAGGCCACATGCAAACCGTTATAACCTACTCATGTTCTCTTTACGTTGTCACCTTTAAATTATACACCCTGTGGCTTATAGCAGCGTATGCTGAAATTGCACCGTCCATCGAAAAAATCAGTGAAAGTTCAACAAAAATTGAAAATCACTCCGAGACTGTTACTGTTGCCGGTATGGCAGAAGGTTTGACTGAAGGGGAGGAGGAGGAGGATGATGATGATGATGAAGATGGCAGTGGTAATGATGATTTTGTGTTTGGTGGTTCGGCTACAGAAAACAATGATAGAAGCAGAAAACGATCGGAACGTTGGCAGCAAAAAGGGTTTGGAAATGATAGTACGTTGGTGTCGCAGAAGAAGGATAAAAAATTATTGGCAAATACATTTTTTGGAGGCATATAATTATAATTGTTACGACGGAGTTACAACGTTACTTTATGATTTATCGCCTATATATTTTTATAGAATATTTTAAATGTTGTCTCTGAATGAATAATAAAAATGTACTGTGAAAATAAAAACATTGATGTCATTTTGATCAAGAAATGTTGTTGTTACTGATTAGTAAATTATTTAAAAATTCAAACATTTTTTGCCATTGCATGTTTTTAGCTACTAATTTTAATTCAGTAAAGCAAACGGTTTTTGTCTTTTTTTCTTTTCAAGTTTTTGTTGAATTGACAGTTGATAAAGCGTTCATTCATCCTTATTTGCAGAATATCTAGCCATTTATCATATAATTATTGCTACAATGGAGTTACAACGTTACTTTATGATTTATCGCATACATATTTTTATAGAATATTTTAAATGTTGTCTCTGAATGAATAATGAAAACGTACTATGAAAATAATAACATTGATGTCATTTTGATCCAAAAATGTTGTTGTTACTGATTAGTAATTTAAAAATTCAAACATTTCTCGTCATTGCTTGTTTATAGCTACACTAATTTTAATTCAGTAAAGCAAACGATTTTTGTACTTTTTTCAAGTTTTTGTTGCATTTACAGTTGGCAAAGAAGCATTCATTCATACTTATTTGTAGAATGTCTAGCCATTTACTAACAGCATAAGTAAAAGTGCATTCATATTTTAATTGATTATAGCGCAGAATTCATACATAAAAACACAAACTAGTATTTACAAACGTATAGTGCAAAATTTGTCTGGGACTATTTTTGAAAAGAAAGTACAAACACGTGCAACAAAAACTACCTAATTGCATGGTCAGCGATTATTTTACCAGAACCAATTTGAACCTGTCAATATTCTGTAAACAAATATAATCCAATTTAATAAATGTCACTGTAAATGTTCTCGTAGTCATTCTGTTACAAACCAACCGTTACTTTTGTGGCTTTATGTTGCGTCCTTTCCCTACTTTCAGCAGACCTAGCACACATAAGAACATTCTATAGGTACATACATTACTTTGAATTACTAATAAGCACATATTTTTATAACATTTTAGCATTTCAAGCCCCTTAAATATAGATATTGTACTGATGATAGATGCATTTCATATACAAAATGTTAGATTCCTTGGTATAAAACCAATATACCTTTATAACATCATGTATTTATTATTACGTTCACAGTTCAGCTTGATTGTAAGACTGTCTGCAGCATCAAGACGTGTCTACACCTTGTTTAGTATGGGTTCTACATGCCCAGAACAACGCTGTATTTCAAGTTTAAAAGGTGTATGCGTGACATATAATAATATTTTATTCTGTGAAAAAATTTGCAAACAATCTGTTTTTTAATCAGACACATCATGTGCATAAAGCATTGTGATCTTTTGATGATGCTGTACGCATCCAAAGGTCACAAACGACAGGTCCCAACCTCTGAAAATTTGCTAGAACAGGTTGCAATAATTATAGTTTCTCTGTTGAGTTTGCAGCATTTATTTTCAGCGTGACTGTGCCTTGTGTTCAATAGTGCCTAGTTTTTTGCATACAGTTTTTTATTTTCTTAAATTTTATTTGGTTTTTATAAAAATATAATTTTCCAGTGAAATGGAAAAGGTATCGTAATTGAATCCATAATCAATCAATTTTCTACTAATTAAGGAAAACTTTGCCAGTTGCGATGAGATTTGGATATTGATCCCTTATTTCGGCTTTCGGTATTTTCAGGAAGCTTTCGACGATCCTGGAATATACCACCGAAGAAGGTCATCATCTCATCATGGAGAGGCTGTATCCTACTGCACTACTTGCAATAAAAGTAGTATCAACATAGCGTCTATAGGACATGAAAACTTGTACAAGTTGAGATCATCACCACCAGGAAGATCTCTTTTGGAGCTCAAGCAGCATAGCAATGGAAATGTTGGTGATGATGATGACGATGCTGGAAAGGATGATGTCAGCGAGAATGCGTTGCTTTACGGCTTGGAAGATATTCCACCTTACTACATTTCTGTTTTTCTGGCGCTTCAAGTATGTGCACAACAACAGTCAAAACTCATTTCATGCAAATGTTGTGCAAACGCAAAATATTTATGCAACTGAAAATGCAACATGAAAAACATCTTATCTTATTTTTTAGCACACCTTTCAATTCGTTACAAGTTGCGTTGCAATCCCCTTCATTCTATGCACATCTCTATGCATGGAGAGTGACGACCCCGATAAGGGAATGATTATTTCAACCCTGATATTTATGTCGGGCATTATCACAATTTTGCAAACAACCATTGGTTCAACTTTGCCAATAGTCCAAGGATCTTTATGCACATCTCTGTGCATGGAGAGTGACGACCCCGATAAGGGAATGATTATTTCAACCCTGATATTTATGTCGGGCATTATTACAATTTTGCAAACAACCATTGGTTCAACTTTGCCAATAGTCCAAGGATCCACTGTTTCCCACTTAATTCCTGCTTTAGCAATATTAAATTTACCCCAATGGCAGTGCCCCTCAAATCTGCCGGAAATGGAAAAGGAGCAAAAGAGGGAAGAGTGGCAGCTGCGAATTCGAGAAATTCAGGGAGCTGTGATATTTGCGTCATTATTTGAAATGCTGCTTGCAATAACAGGTACGGATATTATTGAGTTTTCTAAAAACAAATCCTAAAGTCAAACCTATTTTCTTAGTAACTCAACTGTGCAATGTGTTGATTTGTTGTTTCTGAATCATAATCATTACCAAAGGATGCATTGGATATTTGACAAAATACATTACACCCTTAACGGTTGCGCCTGCAATAACCCTGATAGGTCTATCGCTGTTTCGAAATGCGGTGCAAGAATGCTCGAAAAATTATTAGAGAGAGGAGTGGCAGCTGCGAATTCGAGAAATTCAGGGGGCTGTGATATTTGCGTCATTATTTGAAATGCTGCTTGCAATAACAGGTACGGATATTATTTAATTTTCTTAAATTAAAAAAATCCTACAGTTAAAACCTTTTGTCTTAACTGTGCAATGTGTTGATTTGTTGTTTCTAAATCTCCATCATCATCACCAAAGGATGCATTGGATATTTGACAAAATATATTACACCCTTAACGGTTGCGCCTGCAATAACCCTGATAGGTCTATCGCTGTTTCGAAATGCGGTGCAAGAATGCTCGAAAAATTATTACGTTTCCGGATCGTAAGATTTTCACACTTTTTACCAAAACACGTATGTGTACTCCATAGGTATCATGGGGCTTAAAATGGTATTTTATTCGTCCCATCCTTTGTCATCATCACTCATCATTATTTATTCATTACTCTCGTTTGCTTTTACAGAATGATCCTCCTTCTCATCATATTCTCCCAACATTTGCGAAATGTCAAGTTTTCTTTGCCTTGGAACAAAGGGGCTACCTTTCCAACATTTGCGAAACGTCAAGTTTTCTTTGCCTTGGAACAAAGGGGCTACCTTTCCGATTTTCCAAGTTTTTCCGGTGTGTTTCAAGTAACCTTTTGTGCTCTCTATAGAATATGACAACTAACTACTACAACTAATAAACTTGCAAACTTCCACGGAACAATAAAAATATAGATGCGATCTACAGCGGAGGGAATGATGATGTTGGGTCCATGCAAAATTTTAAATGACTTTTTACCATGCAGGTTTTACTGTCAATAATAATTATGTGGACAGCCTGCAGCATTCTTACGGTTCTGGATATTCTTCCCGAGGGAGACTTGGCTCGCACGGACTCTAAGCAAAGAATTATTGCAGAGTCTTCATGGTTTAGAATTCCATATCCATGTAAGTTGGACAAACTTTGGGATTAATTTTTAAGCTTGTTTGAGTCATGGAAAAATATTGTGTTTTGAACTTCATTTTTATTGCCCAGTTCAATTTGGACTACCGACAGTTTCGATTGGAGCTGTATTGGGTATGCTATGTGGTGTGCTTACCTCAACGGTAGAATCAATTGGGGATTACTACTGCTGTGCTAGCATATTGCGTACGATTCCTGTTCTTATTTTCTTATTTATTTTCTATAAAATATTGAAATGTACATTTAAAAAAATAGAATACCAATATTTTATTCTCAGGAGCACCGACACCACCAGAACATGCCATGAACCGAGGAATATTTATCGAGGGCCTTGGATGTGTATTGAGTGGAATAATGGGAACAGGAAACGCGTCAACCTCCTTCAGCGATAACATTGGCATGTTGGGTGTGACCAAAGTCGGTTCTCGGAAAGTAATTCAAATTGCTGGAGTTTTCATGATTCTGTTTGGACTTGTGGGTAAAGCTGGAGCGGTGTTTGTGTCTTTACCCGACCCCATTCTTGGAGGCATGTTTCTCTTTCTGTTTTCCTTGGTCATGTCAGTAGGGATTGGAACATTAAAAGACGTGAATCTTGAATCTTCCCGGAACATTTTTATCATTAGTTTTAGCATATTTCTTGGACTGGTAAGATTTATTTGTCATTGCCACTACTGTAAAAAATTCATCTACTGTAAAATGCATCGTTTTTATTTGATAGGCCGTTAGTCAGTGGATGAATGCCGACATGGTATCATTCGACACTGGTGCAGGCGAACTGGATACTCTGCTCCAGGTTTTATTAAGTACTGGGATGTTTGTGGCTGGTACAACTGCGTTCATTTTAGATAATACAATTTCTGTGAATCTGGAATCTTCCCGGAACATTTTTATCATTAGTTTTAGCATTTTTCTTGGACTAGTAAGATTTAATTGGCATTGCCACTACTGCAGAAAATTCAGCTACTGTAAAATGTACCGTTTTTATTCAATAGGCCGTTAGTCAGTGGATGAATGCCGACATGGTATCATTCGACACTGGTGCAGGCGAACTGGATACTCTGCTCCAAGTTTTACTAAGTACTGGGATGTTTGTGGCTGGTACAACTGCGTTCATTTTAGATAATACAATTTCTGGTAGTGATGAGGAAAGGGGACTCACCAGACGTCGGGAAAATAGAGCTGACGAACTTAGCACGCATCGCGACACTACTTACGATCTGCCCTTTGGTATGGATTTTATTGAAAGGTACATAGCTATTCATATATTCTTGGCACATCAATCAATTTTTTTTCGTAACATTTTTTAAACGCTAAATTTTCATGTCATTTTCTTTTCAGATTTAGCTTTTTCAAGTGGATTCCCATATCTCCAACTTATGAAAAACATCTCGATAACATTACTAGCGTGCAACAGGTCAGACTCAATGTCACCCTTAAATGATCCTAGCTCATCAACAAACAGACATAGTACAACAGAAAGGACAAATGGAAATAACGTACCTGTTTAAATATTATTAGATCATTCGATGGATAATGTATAGATAGATCATATACCTACATGCGTCGGTTACTTCTTATTAGCCGATATAGTTTCTAACATACAAAAAGTTGAAATATGCAATGTAAAAAATCTACATTCCAATATTTATAAAGATTTGTTGACATAATTTGTATTACAGTTAACACGGACTGTATTTTTATAGTGGTAGTGTTGACTAGATAAACATGAAGAAATAAAGAATAAATAATATATTGTTTTGAGCAATCAATAAAAATCCTGTCCATTTTTCTATCTGGTAAATTTCTCTTTCCGCCCCACAAAACTTGCAAAACTTTTATCGTACCACGTCATTCCATTCTTCATATAATACTTTCCATGTTTTATTTGCAGAATAGTAAATTTTCACTAATTCGATCTGATGTCATTCATTTCCAGAAAGAAGGAATAAAACGAATGTGCTAATTGTCGTAAGTTCTGCACGTGCCGTGAATAACACCATCCTTTAGGAAATTGTCACAGACTGAACACAACAGAAGACACTGACGTGGCGTGAGTTTACTTTACTAGCAGTGCAGTGCTGTTGTTATTGACTTAAATGGTGCGGTGCAAAGTATACAACCATAATTTAACCATTGCAAAATTTTCAGACATTATCTTGCATTAAGATTTTTTATTTTACATTGGGACGATGAACTTGTGTTTCTGTATATAAACTTTGAGGTAACTTTATTTCAGTCTCTCTCAACTGCCACAGACCATATACGCAAAAAATTAGCTGACATAATATGGAATGTAATAAATATATAAATAAAAGCTACATGACCGAAAGTCAGCGATAAATCAAAAGTGGTTTTTGCTTTGCTTAAAATATAAGGAAGGAAATACAGTAATTAAACTTGTATGATAACTTCCTCGTAAAAAGCTAGAGCTGGATAGTAAAACAGTACATTTATTAGCTCTAGCTGTCACTCTGAGCGTTCATCCATCCTTTAATCTGAGCAGGCGGCAATTAAGAATAAACTTGAAGATTTGGAAGATTTTTGGCAATTAATTGAAAGTTATAAAAAGTAAATAACCGTTATGAGTGTATTTTCCGTCAGAGTTTGATTGCTTAAAAACTATTCATGGAATTACAAAAATTATTTTTTTTTGAAAAATTACTGATATTCGATTCTTAAATTCATTCGTGCTTCAAATTTGTACCATGAAACACGGCGCGCCTTCATTACATCTTACGACAATTTATTTTCCTCATCGCAATGTATACAATCTTGCTTTTATTAAATCAACCAAATGGATTAAAAAAAGTTGAAACACTCATGAACTTTTTGTTTACAAACTGAGTCTAATTCTTAATATTAGAAATAGTTGTGATTTTGATAGCTTTATAACAACACTGCACTGACCTCACTCCAACAGGAACAGGATAAATATAAATTAGATATTTTTAGGGAAATTTTAACTACTATTAGTTGTATTCTACAGACTGATTCAAGCAAGCGTCTGTCTGCAGTTGGTTTTGGCTTCTTTTGCCGTAAAACCGTTAAATCATCCGCAATGCAATTACGTCAATTTTTTAAATGTATTTAAATTTAAAGAAGGTAAGCTGGTGAGCAAATATAAAATCAAAAATTCATTTCTGAAAAAAAACGGTTGAATGTTTAAAATAAAATCATGTCTAATAACGGTGTCTGACTTCTCCCGCATAACAGCGAGGTTTAGCACAAAATGTGTACCGAGTTGGTACTACCAAATGTACTATAAAGTCAATGTTGAATATACACAGTTTTTGTGAACAGCATAAAATTGACATTTTATGAAATGAAGGGAAAAGAATCTGTGCTTAGATATTTACAAGTGATGTGTGTGGTGTGCACGTAATGTTAATAAAGTAGGTTTTAAGATTCGTCTATTGGGATGATGTAATGTGCCATTATTTTCGTGCCTGCAAAAAAGCAATTCCTCTAAAGTTTTGCACAACATCACGATTCGGGTAAGCCATTTTTGTATTGTATTTACCTTTGCGCATGGTAGAGAGTAGAGAGCACGATAAAAAGCTTTACGAAAAAATGTCCAATATTTGCAGGACAAACCAGCATCATCATCACCATTACCCATTATAAAACTAGTGGTGCAGGATCATAGGATCATCACTATTTCAAGAATGGACAGATAGAAGATGAGAAAATCTAAAACTCCATATATTTTCGTTAGTATTGTATGCATAACATGAATATGCAAGTTTTTCAGCGTTCCATGTAAAAAGTATAGAGTATATCCGTTCAAAGAGTGGGTTTGTTTATTGTTATTTATTTACGTGTTGGAGGAATCGAGAAATGTTTTTTTTCTAGCGAATCGAACAATGATATAATCATGCCAAAAAATGAGCAGGTAGTACAGTGACGATGTAGTGATGACAGTGTCTTTATTGAATCATTTTTGTTTTGTTACAAGCCAGGTACATGAATGCGTACTATGCGTGTGTGTTTACTTTTCTCTCTCTGCAGATCTGAAAATTTACATGTTTGCAAATCAGTGCCAATTTGGTGCACAGGTGGTTCATTGAATTGGAAAATCCTCTTGTATAAAATTTGACATTTTTTGTAAAGGACATGTAAACAGAAAAGATTCACCATTAAAAGTTTTAAGTGGGTAGAATCAAATTTACACGGATAACTGCAAAACAAAAACATTAGTAATTGGATTTGTTTTTGTTTTAAAGCCATTAGATTTACTTAAGAGGATAATCATCATTATTGTGTGTGCATAACTTGTTCAAGAAAATTCCTGTTAAAATGGCACAAGAAGACATGGAAATGAACAGCAATGTTATAAAACCCACAAACGAGCACCAACATCCAAATCAAGTTGTTGTGCACAAAGAAAACGGTGATTCTTCTAGTGCAAACGTAGAAAATAAAGAGTCAGATAATGACATTCTTTATGGAATACTGGACGTGCCCCCATGGTATATATCAATTCCACTGGCTCTGCAGGTAAACTTTGAAAACTTTGAAAAATTTACTAAACATTTTTTAAGTAGGCAATCTACTTTGATGGAGTCATTCATATAAATATATTTATTGAACAAAAAAACGGGATTTTATCTGAAATCCAACTATTCGTAATAAATTGTTTTCA
>JAANSP010001865.1:0-14102 GCA_036850745.1 Homidia socia | reverse complement strand
TATAACTCCAAAATAACTCATTAATACCTTCTAAATAACTCCAAACAATCTTTGATAGCTTTAATATACGCATAACTTCATTATAACTCTTTTGACTAGTTCAACAAAGATGAGGAAGCCAATTTTATTTAATCTCCATCTACTCGAATGGCTTCATATACAAATTAAAATATGTGCTATTTTATTTGAATGCAACTTTAAAATCATTTAAAAATAAACTGTAACTTTTTAAAACCTGAATTAGAGTTAAACGCAAATCGAAGTCGAAAAATTGAACCGGGAATGCTAGAACAAGTTTCACAGTATTTAACAGCTAAGAAAATAAAATGAACCGAACAGACGAAATGTATGTAAACAGCGAAAGCGGAATGATAATACAATAATGTAGAAATGTAATTACTTTCATGATGTATGAAAAAACTTTAAAGTTTAAAAACGTTTGAACCTTAAAGAAGACGTTTAAAGCTTAATGAGGACCTTTAAAGTTTAAAGTAGACGTTCAAAGATTAAAGAAACTTAATAACAGTAGAATTCAAAATTAAAATTAAGAATTTATAAGAACTGAAAATCATATATAGAGTAGAAAATGGAAGAAATTAATTCCGTTCAGAAGTTTTTTTAGAAAAGTCGATTTTTCTCGTTAAAATTTACAATTTTTCAAAACGCGTCAGCGGATGATTGTTATTGCCGAAAAAATAACCATAAATCATGTGCCACATGTATATATTATGATATGATAAATAAACGGTCATAACGGTTTTTAACGGTTACCGTTGACCGACTTGGCTGAAAATTTAACATGTTCGAGAAGAAGTCTTTAGTAATCGATTGGTGAAAACAGAATTGAAGAAGCTGGTATAGTTTTCGAGAAATCTTGTACACAGACGGACGGACATACTCCAACATTTGTATAAAGCAGCTCAATGCTTTCACTGCTTAATAGTTTGTTTTATTAGAAAAATATAGGGAAGAGTAAATTTAAGAGTTGCTTTGCTCTAAAAGTTGAAAACTTAAGTCGTAAGTAAGCTGCGAACAGCAGGTAATTAGATACGTCATCGTCTTTTCATTAGGTTTTAAAACTTTCCGTTGTATTGTGGTGAGAATAATACCGTGTCGGCTTATCGCTTCTATTACTTTTAAATTATCCATTTCCTTACGTAGCAGACCGTTTCTACTATTTTTACACTAAGACCTAAGGAAAAAGTGGTGCAATTTTGGATTAAATTTAACCTTGCACTCCCTCCGTCTTGTATCTTGTAAAAATTTGCTAACTTACTTACTTACTTAAATTTACTAGAGTAACTTGCTAAAATATAAAAACTATTAAAGGCTTCTATTAGGGCTGTCAAACAGGATGAAAAAGCAATTGATGGATACAAAATTGGAGCAGATGTTATCGTTTTTAAGATTTTGTGTTACCGGACAGACGGACGGGCGGACAGACACTTTACTTTTAAATTATCCATTTCCTTACGTAGCAGACCGTTTTTACTATTTTTACACTAAGACCTAAGGAAAAAGTGGTGCAATTTCGGATTAAATTTAACCTTGCACTCCCTCCGCCTTGTATCTCGTAAAAATTTTAAAACAACATAATGCTCACAACAGCTTTAAAATGGCGATTGTCGTTCTGCAACTGTAATTAGTGCTAAAATCTCGTAAACTTTCAAGGTGGCAATGCAGCAGGGAGTTAGTCTTGAAAAAAATTGGACCATTTTCTCACATTTAACTTTTTAACAGAACCCAGGCCGGGCCTTAGCCCACTTAGTGCATGAGTTATAGAGTAACTTGCTAAAATATAAAAACTATTAATGGCTTCGATTAGGGCTGTCAAACAGGATGAAAAAGCAGTTGATGGATACAAAATTGGAGCAGATGTTATCGTTTTTAAGATTTTGTGTTACCGGACAGACGGACGGGCGGACAGACACATACATTCAAATAAAGTAGCGTAATATCCTCATACTTCGTACTTCATATAAGCAAACTGCAATGGATGGTTTTTCAGCAGACAGACATGCATCAGATTTATAATATTGATGATACATTTTGCATTAGAGGGTATGGAAACGCTTTTAAATGATACAATGGCAAAATTTAGCCCAAAAAAGATGCCTTATTTAACTATGGTGGTCATATGAAATCTATGGAAATCGTAGCCTGGTAAATAAACTACTTCCCCTAAGGTTCTTTGTTGTATTTACATTTTAATAATTTTTAATAATACAGGGGGTTTATCCTTAACTAAAAAACCGGGCGAGAAACTGAACGCACCAGCAGACCTCAGCCGGCCAATGAGAAAGCTCCATTCAATTGCACAGTCAGAAAAAAACTAAAGGGAACAGGGTACTGCCTGCTCATTGGCCGGCTGAGGTCGCCTGGTGCGTTCAATTTTTTGCCCGCTATTTTAGTTAAGGATCAACCTTAACTTAAGTTAAGTAAACTTACTTTATTGAGCAAATCATTAGTTCTCAAATTTTAATTTGATGAACCTAAAATTGTTTTAATTGCACCTATTGTCTATGAAATTTATGTTTTCTGTGCGTTACTTTTTCACTCGCAGATACAAAGTTAACACCTTATTTAACCTGAAAATATAAGACGTGCAAAGTTGAAGGCGCCATGAATATTCGGAAAACTGTCGGAAATGTGCGTTTACAAAAACATTTTATTTATTATAACTCACAAATTACACTATCGTGTTAATTATTTTAGGGTTTAAAATGACATATTAAAGTAAAAAATTCGTCAGTGAAAAATATTTATTTTTTTGTAACTTTCTAAGAAGAGTGTAATATTTTCTGATAAACGTGGAAATTACACTACACTATGTTGAATGCGAAAAAACAGTACAGGAACAACGTAGGCAGGAAAGTCCTAAAAGAGTGTCCAGAATCGCTGTACAAATACCGTTCACGTCATTCAATAAGTTGTGCCAACAGTAAATCTTATTTAGAAACCAAGCAAGGTTATCTAGGGTTATTAAAATTTTTTGTTGTTCAAATAGTAGAAATATTGAAGTAGTTTGAGCATAATATGTAACTGTATGTATTTAACTAATGGGATGTATTTAAAAATTAACCAGGGGTTTTCTTCTGGTTTTATACCCTTTCATCCTAAAATATATTTGGTTTTATAATGCAATACGTTATCTCCGCAGTAGCCATAATAATTGAAACGTGGCGAAGAAGTTTGAAAAGGCAGTTTAAACAATAATTAGTTAATTTATTAAGATAATGATTGCACCAAGTCGTAATTGTCTAAATAATTTTATTTAGATAAATGCCAGGAGCAATTAAGACTTAGAATTGACTAAATATATATAAGATATGTTAATATAAATATTTTTTTACAAATCTTTGTATTATTTTTATCTTGTTATTTCAAATAAGTCTAAAATTAATTTTAATGTAAGCTCATGTAGGCGTAAGCCGTGCAGATTTTCCCATCTTGATTGGTGGACACTACAATATTCTGTTGCAACACCATATCATTTTAAATTATATTTACATGACATCATTTTATTTTCTTTAGCACGTACTAACGAGACCTTGAAAGCTAGGGAATTTTTATTAAATGTTAATTTGGCTGAAATGTATTATTTCATTCCAAGTAAGCTTGGCCTGACATGTTTGATATTCAAAATAACAACAGGTGCTAACCTGTCATACTTCAATATATAGATTTTCTCAAAATGTTCAATTTGGTTAATATTAAATGATGAAGAATACCTAACAATTTAATAAGCACTGAAAATGTTTGCATACGAAAGGAATTTTTTGTAAAACGTGAGTAAGAAAACTAAAACTAAAAAAATATAATAATAAATTAGATTTTAGGGGTGTTCCGAGCCCCGAGCCTAGGCTCGGTACTCGGCCGAGCTTGGGGGTTCTTGAAAGCTCGGCCGAGCCCGAGCTTTGGAAAAATATCTCACCGAGCTTCCCGAGCATTTTTTCACCGTGTTTTGCGATTAAGTACACGAAATTTGAACGTTTTTACACTGAATTTACTCGAAAGTACATTTTTTCTTACAAAAAACCTTGCTAAACTGGAAATTACTACTAAAAATTAGTCTTTGCACAGAGTGATTTATAAATACTAGAGTTTATATGCAAAATTATAGGCAATATACACAATTTTACGCCTCTTATTTTTACCGAGCTACTCGGCCGAGTTTTTTGAAAATTGCCAAAGCTCGGGCTCGGCCGAGCCGAGCTTTTCTAAGGCTCGGAACACCCCTATTAGATTTTTTGTACTAGTAACAGCACTTGGAATAAGCACAATGCTTATTTATTTTATAGTAGACATATATATTGTACTAAGAACATATTTTATCGCACAATTTTGCAACCACTGGTTTTGACTGCTCCAATGAAAACACAAGTGCTGACAGAGCAACGCCCGCTTCATAGAGAAAGAATATAACCAATATATTCCCCGTCATGCTGGGAGCAACAGGGAATGCGGATTTTCTTGCAACACTTCTTGGATTGTATCCTAGATACTCATTCCACCAGCTGAAAATTCCAGAAGCTTTGATTCCACGTACGCGGGATAAAATATTTAACGAAATATGATCATTTAAGTCGACATGTATTTCATGATTTAAGTAGACTTCATCGCTGATATCTACGTGCTGACGTCCTTTCTCAATCAGTTTTCGGGAAAATTCAGCACACAATGTCTCTGGTAGCACTAAAGCTGCTTTCTCGCATTTGTAAAGTTGATCAAATAACAGATTTTGTTCCAGCACTTTGAATTGGGTTTCCAATGCACTAGTTTCAGAGTTTCCTACTTGGATACTCCCGCCAGTGGTTTTATTTTTGCGGCCAAAAACAAATTCGTAAAACTTGTCAAATAATTCTTTTATTTTGTAATGTCTAGTTGTGTTCCCAATTGCTTCTGACGCTAAATTTTCGTCAACGGTAAGCATACTATACTCGTAAATGTAAGATCGTGCTTCCATGTACACAGCCATACTTTCATTTACTATATACTGCAGTTTAATAAAATGTGCAGATGTCAGGTTGTAGAATGTTGGTTTGTGTATGAATCTGTTTTCGTCTTTTTATGCTGATGCTTTGCTTCTTGATGAAATGTGATGTTTTACTAAAATGTCAATTAATAAAATGGCTCAAAGCTGATACTACATGGACAAGAAATATCAGATTGACTTGTATCTTCTCTTTAATACATATTTGTACGAGGGACCAGTAAATATTATTTGCTCTTATCGACTCAGTCGCTACTCTTGAAGTGGGCACTGATTCCGAGGTGGCAATGGATTATATAGACAAAACTGTAATGCTAAATTTACAAAGTGATTGACGTCATGTAGCAATGACCGGTGAACGAAAAGTCGAGAAGGTTCCAGTACAAAAGATTAGTAATTATAATAATAAGCTTGTGACGCACCAAAATACAAATAAGTCAAATTAGTGATATATGAATAAGTAGTCAGATTCTACCTTTTTCCATTCTTCTTTATTAAGACATAAATAGTTTACATAAAGTCATACATAAAACCAATATTATAAAAGAGACTGAGTCTACGTGACAAATGATACATTGAACTTTCTTGCTATTCAATGACGGTTCTGAACACAGGTATTTCATCAAGGATTTTTCATGAGGTGCTCTACGCTTCTGAAAACTTACGTGGGCAGATTGTGTGTGTATTACAAATCTATCAGTTATGAGGTGACGAAGAGTTTTATAATGTAAACTTTCCCTTTGTGAAATCATACTTTGAATGTTCTTATTTTTGTATGCTTTGCTCAGAACATGTCCAAGAAGAAAAAAACACCGATGATCCAAAGGACTCGGCGAGCACCAACGATTTCATTTGAAAAAGAGTTTCCCTGCTCAAGTAACACACGAATGAAAGATAAAATTAGATTTTTAGGGGAAAAGCTTGCAGCGTGTGGAATGGAGAAATGCAAAGAAGTAAGCACACTATAACAGGATATTTCACAGCAGATCCAACGTATTTGTCAAAACAACTAAACTTTTCCAAACAAAATCATATATCAATCTCTCATTGGCATTAAAATACAAACCAATTCTCCATGCAGGCGTAAATACATGAACACTGTGTCGGTTTGTTGGTGACTTCTTCTTTTTTTATACCGTTTTCACATAAACGCAACCCAGATCGATACGTGTAGTTTTTCATTATGGATTTGAGAATGTGGTCGTAAGCTTTGTTGAAACGATTTTCTTATTCCTGTATAGATAACGTTGTTCTGGCAAATGAAGTTTTTGTAGTTGAATAGTGGTTTTTCCGACAATCATTAGGATAAGACCACATGGAACGGTTGTTTTGGATGTAACCGATAAGTAGACGGGGTAAACGTGTGTAATTTATATTAAAAGCAATGTGCCACATCATTTGTTTATTTAGTGGGGCAGTTGCCCATCGAGCAATTGTTCGTACAGAAGAATTCGCTAATAGTCTGATAGGAATCCAAGAAGGCAAGGAGTTTGTTGTTTCAATAAAAACACTGTTTGATGTATAGGTATTAATAAATGCTACATTTGAAATGACACCATGTCTGCTTATTTCCGATTTTTTCGAATATGCTAGCAAGAATAAATAATGGTTTATAGTTGCTTTCATTCCTGTCTTCATATATTGCACCCACGCCATCAAACTAGATGGATGTTTCCAAACAAACTCCAGATGTGTATGTTGAACCAGTAAAATGTTAAAATCAAATCTGTTAGATGAGCTAAATGGACGGTTTCTTATGATTGAATAGTCAATACTATAGGAACAACCGTGTATGTGGATGCAATTTCAGATCTTGTCGATGGAAAGTGAATAGCTGAGCTTGGCATTGCCATGGTTTTGACTCTGATACATATTTGGCATAGCTAAGGGAAAAACAGTATTCCAATATTTCCCAACTATTCGATGGAAGACCATTCAGGTGTTTTGACACGTTACAAGCGGAAAAACGATCAAGTCCGGTGACATTGACGGTCACTTTAGTTCCTATGGGAATCCACATAACGACCGTTGATGCGTGTGTCTTAGTCTGATAGTAGCACTGGCTTGGTGGATCTAACTATTATAGGTTGGTCAATCTTTTGGTCATTCGATCATTTTGGTCGATTCTATCAAAGGTCAAACATTTGATAGAATCGGAGTTTACCTACCAGAGCCAGTCAATTGCACACTGAGTTTTCGAGAGTTCGTAGTAAAGCTGGACTATTTTTAAAAATTAATTGCGGGTCTAGGCCGGGAATAATTTTTGAAAATGATAACGATTGTTACACATTTAACTGTTTATAAGGAAATTTTATAACTTTTTCATTTTTATATATTTGTCATTATAATCTGTTGTTTCATTCAATAATAGATATTTTACACGATATATGATTCGGTCGTAACTATTATTTACATATCGATAGTCACGATGTATCAAATGTTAACTTACTTCCAATCGTACATGTAACTTCACCAATTATCTTAAATTTAACCTCACCAATTATCTGAAAAGTAACCTCACCAACTATCGTAATAGTAACCTCACCAATTATCGTAATAGTAACCTCCAGTGGTCAATTGTATCATACAATGAACGCATATATAATTATAATGGAATGAATGCGTAAGCCAATGTACAGGATGAATGCGCAAGACCAAAAATGTGCAGTGGTGAATGCGAAAGACCAAAAATTTTACAGTGTTGAATGCGCAAGACCAAAAATGTACAGTGGTGAATGCGAATGTCCAAAAATGTACAGTGGTGAATGCGCAAGACCAAAAATGTGCAGTGATGAATGCGCAAGTCCACAAATGTACAGTGGTGAATGCGCAAGACCAAAAATGTGCAGTGGTGAATTCCTTCTTGCAAATAACAGCATAAAAATAAGAGAGCGTTTATTCAAGTAATTTTCAAGCATTTAAATAAGAGAAAATACCTCAGACAGCCAGTCTACAAAATAGTTTTTGAGGAAACCAGTAATCTCCCGTCAGTGCCTTAATGAGAATATTTTGTTTGCGGCCTAGGGTTGAAAATAGTGTTTTGTGACATTATCGATCTAATTAGTTTTTAGTGAAATTTTTATTAGTTAACAGTTATGAATATATTTTCAACTGTCGAGGTTTTTATTTTATACGTTTGTGCTGGATTTTAGTTAATTGGTTGTTTTTATTTTGTTTTATTGTTGTGACTTATAGGAGTTGAATGAAAACTTGGAGTGAAATAGTAAGGATTCTCTGTTTAAGGTACATTGAATAGTTATTTTTATTATTTGTTTTATTAAAGCCCTATATTTATTTGTCATTTTAAGCAGAAGTTTTTTTTCGAACTGTTACAGCTTTTCAAGATGTCTGCTTCAAAACCCCAACAACAAGACAAAAAAAGCATCATGGCGTCCACAGCTTTTAATACTCCACTTTTGAATGAAAGATTCGACCGTTTTTGCAGCAACTGTGCTGGGATTATTGAAAACTTGGCATTAGAAATATATCCAAACCAAAAGTGTATTAGATGCCATCATGAAGTTGAATTTATTAACTCCTTCGACGGACTCTACCGGCGTTGCGTGCGCTGCTTTGTTTTTCTTTAGTGTAAGTTCAGTGTGTTAACCTAAATATTTAAAATTTGATTACATTTTATTCTTAATTCATTTATTGCTATAAGGTTTGTGTTTAAATTTAGGTACATTCAAGTTTTGTTATCAGCGCGGTCGGAATGACCAGTACTATGACCCATCAAAACCTGAGAGGTTGGAAACTCAACGGTACTGTAAAGTTCGTGAACAAGTCAAGCTAGAGTTGGAGAACTCCCTGTTGTCTGAGTCATGTATGAGCGATAGGGAATTTCCTGTCATTCCAATAGTAACCAACACTGTTAACCAAAGGACACCTACTGAGACCGAGAAGGACATTTCTGAAAGAAATAACAGCCTTGTGCCATTAGTCCTTCATAATTTAGCTTAACGTTTTGTAACGTAGGTTTTTTAATACACAACACGTCGGTTTTTTGTTTTTTCTCGAATAAACTTTATAGTAATGGGTTAGTTGTAAATTTAAGTTCATACTGTCGCGAAAGAATCCACCATTACCTGGTGTCACAAAAGTAGCATTTTCAAACCCCAGTCTTCAAGCGCGAATACTGGGAGTGGAGCATGTTATCCTCATGCCTCACACGCTACTTTCATGTAAGTCTGGTCACCACGAGGTGACCAGATATAATACAGTAGAGCCTTTGGAACGGCGGTCGTCTTAGATAACCCCACTGAAGAGTGGGAGATCTTGCAAGATCTCTTAAACGGTAACCTTTACATTATTTAGGAAGTAAGTAATTTCGTAAATAGTGCATCATCATCCTCATTATCCGCCGTTCAGTGCCTTATCTTCTTATCCAGTTATCCGTCATGTCATCTACTGTGCAATCAAAAGCGTTTGTCTTGTTTGTTTGTTAGTTTGTTTATGATAGTGTAAATGCCTCCGGTACGTCAGTAAGAGAAAGGTACGTCAGTATGACAAACGTACGTCAGTAAGAGAAAGGTACGTCAGTATGACAAACGTACGTCAGTAAGAAAAAGGCACGTCAGCTAGAAGAAGGAACGTCAGCCTTCTCTCATTTTGTTTTTGTAGTTGTCGTTTCTCCGCGGAAATGTAAAGTTGTCACTTTTTTCTCTGTGTTCTTTGAATTGCAGTTTTCTCAATCAAACAATTTTGAAAAGTTGCAATTTCTGTGCCTGGTTTCTCTTCCTTATTGATAGCATAAAGCATACCGATACGAGCCTACATTTTACTGATTTTTTAACTAGAAATAATTGAGCGTAATAGCTAATTGTCACTTCAATTAACAGCGCAATCATTCAAATTATTTAAATTATTATTATTTAAATCATTTATTACAAAATTCGGAAGCATAAAATTCTTTCTTTTTTACATACATTATAAATTAACAAAAAATATTATGTTTTGGATTAAGAAATTTACTTTTTGCACCATTGCGCTCCATGTAGGTGTGAATAATATTCTATGAACGGGATAAACTCTGTTCGGGTAAGCAAAGAAATTTATTACACTTAAAACTTTGTCAAAGTTCGACTATAACGATCAAGAATAAACCGAACAACTGTAGCATGGATAGATAGCGAAAGCAGAATGCAGTTGTAATTTGTAAATTGGGTAGGATTATACTTATTGGGTTTTTGGGTTGTTGACGCATAAGAAAATTCTTACGTATTACTCTTACGCGTCAACACCCATCGGGGCAGTCTAAACTCTCATGCAATACATAATGTTGATCGTTCTTCGTAAAATTTGGTGACCTATAACAGGCCTTTAGGCTCTCAACCTTAAAACGGTTAAAATGGTTTAGTTTTAATGTGCAATTTACGTAAAACAACGTCAGCATTTTGTATGGCATGAGAGTGTAGACGGCCCCAATGCCCATCTTATGCGTCAACAAGGGTGTTGACACGTAAGAGTAGTGCGTCAACAGGGCTGTTTACGCATAAGAATTTTCTTATGCGTCAACACCCTAAAAACCCAATAAGTATAATCCTACCGTAAATTGTAACTACAATTGAATTGAAAACGGAAGAAACTAATTCTGCTAAAATTGAGAAGAATTGTTTCTTTAAAGAGAAATCGATTTTTCCCGCTAACACATCAAAGCTTTCAAAACATCTCATGGGTTGATCACAAGTAACATCGATTCACTAAGCTTTTAACTGTTACTGTTGAAAATTTGGCTTAAAATTGTACTTTTTCAAGAGTAGCTCACAAGTAATCAAGTACCGTTAACTTAGAATAGCTGTTATAGTTTTCGAGAAATCGTATGTACAGACAAAGTGACAGACACACGCAAAAATTTTTATGAAGCAGCTCAGATAGCTTTTGCTACGTAATGAAGAGTTAAAAATATATGAATAGCAAGATGATCATACGTTGAACATCCAAAATAATGCTCAGCCACTTTTCCTCTTGTTTGTGACCCAATGTAACTACAATTTAGAACAACAAAATGAACACACGTTAGTAGTGAACAGTTCTTGATGTCGAAGTACAGAGTTTGGAAAGATATCTTTTGATAGAGCTGATAATTTTTCGAGCAGCGTAAACCTTGTCCCGCAGCTGCTCAATCTGCATCTTCCTCAATGCCATCTATGTACGAAAGAGAGTAGGAGGAAAGGTACACTTCGATACATAGATGACATTGTGTAAGAAGCAGCCGAGCGCGGCAAAAAAAATTACGCTATTCGTTAACTGCCAGCTCTATCAGATGATAAGTTTCTATACTCTTGTAAGGATTAAAAATATATGTAGCATTTACTTACTATGATGGGGAATACCAACTTGAAAATACTGACCATTTGGTTTGCGGAAAGCAATCGCGCCTCCAAAGTCTCCCTATAAATTGTTTCACAAACTAGGAAATGCTTAACCTCATTGATACCATCACGCAATGTACCACAACGGTCAAGGCTATAACTAAGTTTCGTATATACCAATTTGATCAGCACTTTATGAGGAAAGAGATGTTATTACCCTCTACTTTTTTCAAAGAAGAACAAAATAGCTCGAACATTTAGAGAAACTCCCATGTCATTTCGTTACTATGTAGAGTAAGTACAGCTAGGACTGTTTTAACTATGTCAATTTTTATTATTAGGATTTATCAAAAACAGGATGAAGAATTTTCTCTCTAGTCAAGGGTTACAATGAAAATTAAATGGCTTTAAAATTGGTGTTTTTACGTGGCAGTTCAAAATATTAATTATATGAATGTCCGAATTTATTTACTAACACGGACGGTTTATAACTTTTGTGGGATTTGTTTACGCCATTTTTTAAGAAATTGCAGTTGTAAAGGCTTTCAAAGTTGACCATGTTTGTCAATACTGGATTGTAAAAATTGATATGGAAAATTTCAAAGCGGTGTGGCGCATACATGAACTATTTTTCAAACAACACAGCGACCCAAACTAATGTTAGTTTACCTGAGTAACACCATTACCAAAGGTAAAGTTTCCTGCACAAAATGCCGTATCCGGTACAACGCGTGTGCTAGCATCCAAGCAGAACTTCATGTCTCGAATTGGTACCTGCAACTTTTGCAGGATATTAGGGTGGATGGCATTCGAAGTATCGTCCCACTATATACGAAAAAATTGAAATGGTGACCCAAAACTTTGAAAAATTACTTGAGTATTGTCACGATATTGTTAGTTAAGAGTAGTTTTACCGGGTTGCTAGTTCTGCCTAAAAAATAAAAAAGAATGTATGAATTTAAAAAATTGATAAAGCTAATTATAAAAGGATTGTATGCAGGTGACTACGACCGAATATGAAAGCTCGAAATCTAAACTATTTACCAAACAGTTATATTACGCTTTTTAGAAATTGAATCGTATCTTCAAATGTTGCCTCTGGTATGAGCTATAAATAATATCGTTGTATGAACCTAAATCCGAGTAAAAGGCAAAATTAGTAGCTTCCATCAGTTAAATTTCACAATTTCTAAACCAAAACTTTCACATGCTTTAGAATCCAATAAGTTTTTGCGCAACTTAGTGTGAGCACCGGCGTTTATTCGTTTTTTTCCAGCAAGCTTTCTAAATTTTCAAGCATGCTTTAGCCACAATAAATACCGTGAAGCATAGTTTAAACTTAAGGTTTCATTTGAACGTAATTTAAGTTTTATTATGGCAAAGCAAAGTACGCATACTGGAATAAAAAACTCTACTAATACTATTTAACTTTTTTTAGCTATAGTCAGGGTTATGAGTTTGTTTTAAAATATACGCTTAAGTCATGAAGTAAGGGTTTTTATTCCTCTGTGGATAGAAGTCTCCTGAAACATCTTCATGAAAAATATTAGTTTTTTGTTACTTTCAATACAAAGTTGTAATTTTCCAAAAACTGATTTTTTCAAGTTTTTCTATTTTAGCCCCCAATGTTTTTCATTTTATACTCAATTTTTTACATCAATATGTACAGTTGATAATTACAACCTCACTTTCACAACGCATTGAGTGCATATTTACTAACTGAACTTATTCCACTAATAATCCCGTGAAAGTCATTTTCATTTGAACTTATTTCGTGTTTTCAACCTATCCGTAAGCGGTGAAAAGTCTCTAACAGTCTGCTTTCTAGAGTATAACTGCATTGAGTAAGAAATTATCAGGATAAACTTTGAGTCGATACATAGTTAAAAGTATTATATATTTAGAAAGAATATCATAGCAACGCCAAAAAATGTGTTTTGAAATTACTACGTCGCTTTAGTTTTTTCTGGAAATCATCCGTATCTAATATTTTGGATGTGAACGTTTCAGAAAATTTACACTTGGTTGGTGGAGTAAAAAGTTCTCGCCACTTGTTTTTACTCCAACTAAAATTGTCACTGAACACCATAAAATTAAGAACTAATCGGATTTTAATTTGAAAATTATGGAAAAGTTCTTAAAATGTCATAGTAAATTTTTGAGACTTTGAAGAATTAACCAGTGTGTTCCGTAAAGCTGGAACCTTGGCAAAATATGAATAATATTTAGAATGAAATAAAAAATATGAATTGTTAAATGTAAAATGAATAGTCACACAAGTAGTGTTTATCTATGCTGCTTCAACTTTCAGAAGTTGAATGAAAAGAGTATTGTAAGCAGACCCAAGAGGCTGCTTAAGTAAATTAATCCACTTGAAAGGCTGAATTGGATATTTTGAGTTATACTGCCTAACCCACCAAGGGATAGCAGGAATTAATATTTATGTATTTTCAGGCTCCACTCTATCGTTGTGACAGGGGGCCTGTTTTCATGTAAGGAATTTTGTGTAACTATGATTGGTAGTTAGTAATCGTACGAGCGGTTACTAATTCTTTTGGTTTAAAAATGAACTCTGTGGAGTACAAGGTTTAATTATTCTTCAGGAACTTCTGTCCACCTTTATAACCAGACTGAAATCAGGATAATCAACTTCATAAAGCGTTAAAAATGAACAGAAATGAAATTATCCCACACTGTCCTGCTCCTAACCGTGTCAATTCCTGTCCCTAACTATGTCAATTCCTGTCCCTAACCGTGTCAATTCCTGTCCCTAACCGTGTCAATTCCTGTCCCTAACC
>JAANSP010001863.1:0-14108 GCA_036850745.1 Homidia socia | reverse complement strand
ACTAGTACTAGTACTAATACTAACAACTACTATTGACTACACACCATATTCCTCCCCTTGTTACCCCATTTCTAACTTGATAATTACGTCTCTGAGACAGTCTCACATAATTTGCAGCTGTGAATACAATAGATCTTTCATATAGTGATAGCTACCCTTGAATGGGTCACAGCAAACAAACAAAAAATTACGTACTGACAGGAAATAGGTAGACACATCATAAAACTCAATCCAAGTTAAAATCCACCTGTGTTCCGTGTCCGTGTGTAACTAAATATTAATAATGTGAATTCCTCCTACATAATACATATTATACGTGAATGAGGCAGAGGCAGCAATTATCTGAAATCAAATCTATGCTCCAGCAATTTATATACTTGGAATACAATTTACTGCTAAACTGATTTCTCCTTGCCTGCGAACTTCCATATTGTGTCAAGTTTTTACTCATTTAATTTAATTTTCACTTGTGGTGCACGACGGTTTTGAAAGACATTTATGGCGATCGAACTATTGGAAAAATAGGTAAGGAATTGATTTTATCTTATATTACTGATATGTACATGAAAATATCCATGCTAAATGTTATGGTATAGTGCAAGTATTGGATATCCTCTTGCATCTTGCATCGATTGTAAATTTAAGTTTGACGTGTAAATACTGTGTGTGTTGTAAATCCAACGTAAGCCGATAATTCCATGTGATGTAATTGTCATCAAGAAACTAAAAACTAAATAATTGTCCACATTCGGTACAAAAAGTTTTAATGAAAAGGTGCCCGCATTTTATTGAGAACGTACGTAAATAATGTGACGAGCATGCTTTGTAGTCAGATATGCGTAAAAACTGTGCACAAATTATGTGACAACACTGACAACTTCCGTTAATTTTTTGACTTTGAAAGTCATCATGTAGTAATATCACATTTGTTGCACATGTTCCATGTTTGTTTTTATGGCAGTGTTTTTAAAGTTTAAGAATTTTAGTTTTTAACATATTTACTTTAGTACAAGTTTTCTCTAAAAGAAGTCACTTTAAATCATACGTCATATTAAGGTAAATTAAAAGTAATAAAGTTGGCACACTTCGAACTATATTTATATCTTGTTCCGAAAAGAGTAGCACAAACAGGTCTGTACATGGACATTTAAATTTGTAGAAAGTGCAGGAGATAAGATATTGATACAAAAAACAAATGCAAACCTTTTTTGCGATAAAAATTACATTGATTTATAATATGTCGTGAGTCGTGACGTGTTTCATATGCATTGAACTTGAATCCAACTTACATCAATTATTCTAATGTAAAAATACTTGACGTAGATCTCAGAAATATAAAATAGTTTTTACTTTCTCCTACTGCATTTACAATGGGGCTTTAATGATTTTTACTGTTATTTTTANAGATCTCAGAAATATAAAATAGTTTTTACTTTCTCCTACTGCATTTACAATGGGGCTTTAATGATTTTTACTGTTATTTTTACTCCACTCCATCTCATGGAACTCTAACGAATTTTGTGGCTAGTTTACTTTATGGGATTGGCCAGTTGCAAGTGACGTAAATCGACAGCTTCACATCTGCAAGCAATGCATTTTAATGAATGTAACAGTATTGTCACTTGCCAGTTGTCAGTCATGCACGTTTGTATTGTACCTTGTAGTATTTGCAGTACAATATATGGCCATTTAGACTGATGTATTTTATTTAGGATTCAATTACAATCGCCCCATTATACCACCATAACGTATTATCCTTCATCTCATCATCACTATCATCACTATCCTCATCCTTGAAAAAACGAATGAGGCATTGACCGAATTCATGTCAAATGAGCTTTTTCGTAACTTAATTAACACACTTAAGCGTAAAAAAGCGAATATGTACATATGTAGGCATACTACAAAAATATGTTTGCTGGTGGATCATAGAAAGGAAAGGGGAGGATTTATTTTTGTAAATACCTACATGAACAATGGAATGCCCACGTCCATCATTTTTTCCGTCTTTTTTGTATTTGCATTACAGCAATGAGCAAAACAAACTAAACACCAAAACATTGGCTTGCATTCTGCATTATAGTTCGTAGTAGAAAAATATGCGTATTCATAATATTCATGAATAAATAAATAAATAATCCATCCATGAACGCTTGAAATGCGCTTCAGTTTTTATATGCCATAAAAATTATGACTCTGCACTTAAAATTAATGTTTCTACTATATTTCTATTCATGCCATGCATCATGCATCTAGTATAAGTTAACTTTAGCACGTTTAAACTTTCATAGTTATTTTTTATTTTCACCATTGTCATTTCATCTTCTCTGATTGTGGTGGTGGTAGATGTGTAGTATTTTATTTGTAGCATTTCTGCAGATTCACATTCGTGGCAGCAGTCAAATTAAGCAATTTTTTTGTTGCTCGTAGATTTATATGCACAGTTCGTTGACATGAGTCGTCGTGAAATAAAGTCGAGTAAAATTTCATACACAATTTGCTCGTACGTAATCGTTATATATCAGCAATTTTGCATTTATTTAGAATACTTCTTGAAAACAAACGTGTGCTTGTGCTTCCTTTGTTACTTCCGTTGTCCCCCTTTTTATTTAAAAAGAATAATATAATATAGTTATTGGATTATTTGGATTGAGTTTTATCTACCGACACCTAATAACGTTAAAACAATAATTTTTCATAAAAATAAGTCGGATTAAAAAGTTTGGGGTTAAAAGTGGGAGAAATAGTTGCTGTGTTGTTGAGAGGAGAGTTTTAGTTTTATCATTATAGTATCATAACAGAAAGTAATGGATGTATTGAAAAAGTGACATGAAGCACATTCGGCGCTGCTGTGGTGTGTTTGCGTACTTTTGTTTAGTTTGGTCGATAACGCCAAACAGCCTACACGCACAATTGACATCTTGACTTTTCTTTATCGTTTAACTATAGGTATAAGGTTTATGTAAGCACTAGTAGTAGACACAGGCAGCATGATGATAAATATCCAGCTAGTTTGCTCACTCTTCAAGTGAAAGTAAAAATTAAACCGTATTTATTTGGTTTTTTTATCCCTATAATATATTACATGCATATGATATACTATAGGTTATTATAATGTATTTTGATCTTGTTCCTGGGTCAAGATGTTTTACTCACTGTTGTATCTTGTATCTATTCAGAAAAACAATTTCAGTGCTTTAAAAAATCATATTTTAATGGTTCAAAGTGTGGACAATTTACATAAATGATAAAATAGTTAGTTATATGTTCAATGTGTTTGGGACTTGAATTCTACCCTATTAACCTCATTCTTCACTTTCATTAATGGGGTCGCTTTTGCACATAAAAACCGAATAGATCTCTAAATATATTCATGTCGTAAATTAATATGTAAACGTGGCATCAAAGACCTAATAGTAAGAAACGTGACTGATGACTGATGACTGATGAGGAAAGTGTGAGAATGTATAATATTATCTTTAACTCGTTGCACTTGCAAGTAGATGTACTTACCAGTTACCACTGCAGCATAATGGTAATTAGTAACTAGATTTCTTTTGAATTAGTCGTTATAACTGTTAATATGTAATAAGGAAAATAATAATAATTTGATTCATTTATGCTTCTTGTAAGCTATGCTGATCCTATTAACCTTATTCTTCACTTTCATTAATGGGGTCGCTTTTGCACATAAAAACCGAATATATCTCTAAATATATTCATGTCGTAAATTAATATGTAAACGTGGCATCAAAGACCTAATAATAGTAAGAAACGTGACTGATGAGGAAAGTGTGAGAATGTATAATATTATCTTTAACTCGTTGCACTAGCAAGTAGATGTACTTACCAGTTACCACTGCAGCATAATGGTAATTAGTAATTAGATTTCTTTTGAGTTAGTCGTTATAACTGTTAATATATAATAAGGAAAATAATAATAATTTGATTCATTTATGCTTCTTGTAAGCTATGCTGATGATGAAGATAAAAAGTGTGCATGTTCTGTTCAATATTTGTTTCAAATGCACCAAATGTAAAATGAAATAAATTTTTTGATCATTTCATTCCACCCCAAATCCCAAAGTAAAAAGTATGTTTTTTTATTTCTAGGGGTTAACGGTATACCACTGCCGCGACTCGCTGGATGATAAAATCTAATTTCAATTCTCAACAGCAATTTACTTTAGTATCTCTGATGGTGGTCTATAAAACTTTTTCATGAATGATCTTCCCACTCTACTATACTACTTCGACGGTAAACAAAAGACGTCTAAACAGCACCCGATTCATTGGAGTACCTATTCAAAAAGTAGCGCAATTCTAAAAAGTTGTAAAATCCTAGAAAAACTCTCCATGTGTGCAAAGTAAACCATAAATTAAAAATGACCGACGGAGAAAGACAGATACAGCAACTCACCTTGGATGGAAGTGGAGCACCGCTTTACGATGCTACTAGATGTTCAAATTCAGAAGGAGCATCTCCGACTTCTCCACCTTCGTCAGGTGGAAGCGGAAATGGATATGTGTGGGAAATGGGCTGCACTTCTCCGTCTTCTGCTGCTGCCGCTGCTTCTTCCTCAACTTTTGCAGCGCATCAAACCAACAGTGCTTTCACCAACAATGCCACCTCTCTTCCTCCCACTAGTGATGTCATAAAAGTGGAAGAAGAGAGTAGTGCTGGTAGCAAAAAAGATGATACCATGCAGTAAGTTTTACAAAGTAACTTATCCCAACACCCTTCTTTCTTTTGCTTTACTAAAAAAATGTACAACATTGTTTTGGCCTTTTCGTTGTAAGTTTGTTGTTGACCTATATGCATATAAGTTACCCATGGAAAATAATAATTGTTCATTGTGTAGAAGTACGTCTTCCGAGGCATCAACGGACACATTCTACACACCCAGTGCATCTCTTCAAAACCTTTCTGGCTCAAGGATGATTGAAAAAAGTCGAAAACTATCAGAGTTTCAAGATGGCCAAAAACAAAAGGACATGGTGTTTTATGACGAGGAAGACGAAATGGCAACTGATTCAGCAGTAGGAACGTCGACTAACATTCCGCAAACAGTGACAGAAATTCCAGACAGCCCACATATGGACGAGGAAAGCAGTTTTGAAACAGAAGAAGTGCAATCATCTCAACAACAAACGCAGGTAGCTATCACTGAATCTCATCAGCAGCAGCCCAGAAGACGCAAGAAATTACAGAATCATAAACGCCAAAGCTCTGCTGGATCTCAATGCTCGCTCTCATCAAACCCGGAAAATAGTCAGTTCAAAACGGCAGATGCCCATAGTAGTGATAGTGATGCTAGTAGAAATAGTGGATCCGCCAGTGGAATATTCGATAGCTGCAGTGGCTCTGCAGGGGCTGGGGATGGAGGAGTGGACTATATGAGGGAGGAATCAGATAGAAGATCTCTACAGTCGGATTATAGTCATAGCGGAGAGCAACTACATACATCTGTGGAAAGTGTAGAATCTGGAACGCATGGTGATGTGGAGCGAAAGCGAAGACCTGAACACACTTCTCGAAAATCAGTACAAGGTGCTAGTGGCAGTAGTAGCATATCGCCTCCTCAGGGTTCTCAAATATCCACTTCAGGAGGTAAACCCCGCGTAAAGAAAAAAATGTGGTATCAGCAAATCTTTAGCACTTCGTATAAAACTAGATCTGGAGATTTTAAGAAAATTTTTAAGGACCTGCCATTAAAGGAGCGTCTTATTGTAGGTATGTATGCATGATATGAGTTTGACAATCTTACTCTTATGTATTTATTGGATACGACGACGACAGGTTTGTAGTTTTCTTATTTACATTTTTTGTCATTCTCATACTTTTTTCCACAGATTATTCATGCGCCCTTCAAAAAGATATTCTCCTTCAAGGACGAATGTACGTTTCTCAAAATTACGTGTCGTTTTATGCCAATATTTTTGGTTGGGAAACACAAACTTCAATCAGCTTTAAAGAAATCGAATCCATTACCAAAGAAAAAACCGCACTAATTATCCCAAATGCAATTGGTATTACCACAATGACCGAAAAATTCTTTTTTAGTAGCTTTGTGACAAGAGACACTACCTACGTAATGCTTTTTAAATTGTGGCAATCTGCACTATTGGACGATGTAAGTATCGAAAAAGTACGGCATTATTTCTTAATTAAACATTACATAAAATTAAGAAAGTAGCTGTATCAGCCATCAGCAGTGCATTTTGTTTTGCATGAGGTTATTGCTCACCTCTCGTAAGACAAATTTAAATGCATGTCAACTTTTCATGATCACAGTTGAAACTTTTTAAATGGAAACTATTTTCCCTTTGCTTTCATTTATCAGAGTATCTCCAAAAAGGAATTGTGGCGACTGGTTCATACCTGCTATGGGGAAGAATTGGGCGTTACAAGTGAAGATGAATCGGAAGACATGTTTTGTCCACCACTGGTAGCCACTTCAACTGTGTCAACTCTTATCACCACCACTGACATCGATGGAATAAAATCAATAAGCATCGATCCTGAGGTTAGTAAAGCATTTAATATGAGAGTAATAAATTTTCTAGCTTGCCTTTTACCTACGTATTTATCTTCTAGGTATTTAAATTCTCGCATACTTGAAATATGTGTTGTTGGCTTTTATCGCATTGCCTCCACCTTTGTGCATATTCAAATACATATGGTATACCTATGCATGATTGCCTAATGGACAATATGTAATTGGTGGTCATTTTGTAGATAGCTTAGCTGTATGCACAATATGCACATTACTGTCATGTCGATAAGAAAGCAAATCACCCTTGCCTTAAGCCTAATTCAACAAAGACCAATAAAAATGTCAGCATACTAATTTACCTATCCATATACGTACAAAACGGGGTGTATAGAGAATTTGTTTCTTTCCTGTTTTCCTGGTTGATGATGCTTTTTGGTAATAAAACAGTAGGTCAATTTCGTTGTCATTAAATATAGTGGTCTAAGAATAGGTATTCACTTTGCAAACTTAATAATAAACTGTTTCTAGATTTAGTTTGTCTTGTTGTATTACCCAATTATTGATCTTCGCGCTCTGTGCAAATTGAGATGCAAACCTAGCCTAGCCAGTCCAACCCAATTAACTTGTATTCCTTCCTATACGTTGTATTGTAAAAACGTTTTGACCTTTTTTGCAAAGGAAGCTAATTGAGCTTTTTGCTGTTATTAAAATCATGGAATAAAATATCATCATAATATCATATCATGATTACTTGAATTCTCAAACTTGTGTCCCAATTCCCAATATATCTTGTTTACTCTACTGTCATTCCTAATAATAATAATAATGGTCGGTCAAGAAGGATTAAACGATCTCTCCTTTATTTGGCGATTCCCGTCATTCTAACGTATACTTCAAATAGGTAAATTAATGTATATAGGTTACATGTACCGCACATAACTTATGCAACTTATCAAGGAAGTTTTGACGTAGGTTTTGGATTAATTTTTTCCTGTCTCAAAAAACACATTTTCCAACTCCCAGCTAGCCATAGCTGTGTGATTATGACTAGCACATTGTTTTATTTAAGGACAAGGCCAACTCAAAGGGGAAAATGTAGGAAGAGCGAACAGCGAATCTGTCTCTAAAAACACATTTTCCAACTCCCAGCTAGCAATAACTGTGGCTGTGTGAATATGACTAGCACATTGTTTTATTTAAGGACAAGGCCAACTCAAAGGGGAAAATGTAGGAAGCGAACAGCGAAGCACGTAAACCTGCATACATTTATCTACCTGTTCTGTAATGTTCTGTTGTACTGTACAACGCCATTTTGCACATAATTTCTGGAGTAAAAAGAAAGCTCGTGCATAATTGAAACTGCATGGAACTGTCCGGTTGCCTTTTGTCACTTACTGTGTTAGCACAATATTGCGTTGTTCACTTTCCGCTGCCACTTTTTTGGCCAAAATAGTCCGTTTGTTTGTATTTATAGTGGTATGTTTATCAAATATTTACTAAAAAGTACAGAGTCTGTTGTGTTCCAGAAAAAGAATTCTCTAGTCTTTCTCTCTCCCTGCCGGGTAAAATGCATATTCTATCTATGCCACTCTTTGCAGGCTATACGAAAGAGAAAACAAGAAGTAAAAGTAAACTTTCCACTTTCATTTATTATATTGACCATGATGATGAACAACCTGCATACAAACTTACATGTAACTTAAATAACTTAAATACATTGTAGTTTTGAAGCAGGTTCATTCATTCATTCATAACCCATCTTATACAGCACACAGTATAAAATTCATTATTCATTATTACTATCGCTATACGCTGGCAAATAGTCCGTTTTTGTAAAACCTTCTTGTTTAGTGCTCCGAATATTTGTCTTTCTCTACGTGGAGAGTGGAGAGGTGAAATGTTCTACTCGCGAAGTCTTGCTATGTAAATTACTCACTTGACTAGGTATATGTATTCTGAAGCTATTCATTCGTGTATGTTTTTTTTATCTTTTCAACTTATTTTTTTACTGCACCAAGCAAAGTGTTCTCCCAAAGTGAACTTCTCTTAATTTGTTATTTATCTATTCAAAATCACAAATCCACATGCAACAACATGTGTTGTCTGTCCCAGTCTTATCTTGAATCTTGGCTGAATTGCAGTCAAATATAGCATGAACAATCTGTGAAAAGTCATACATACACATACAGCACAGCATGTGTTGACGATATGTGTAGTTTTGGCAATTAATTAGGGAGATAGGATATTCTTATAATGGAGTTCATACTATTTTGGAAAATATTCACAAAAATCTACTTTTGACGTTGGATGTGGTTGTTCATCAAATTATATTGCACTTTGCACTAGGTATGGTATTTATTTAGCATCCGGCAAATATGCAAAAAATGCAGTATACGTTTCGTTGAATGGTTTTTTGTACAAAACTGCTGCTGCTGAGGTTTAGGTAGATAGATACGATGATTAGCTTTGCTACATACATTTAGCAAGTGTCATATCAATGTCAATATAATAAACATTCTATTTAGTAAAGTATTATTATTTTGTTCGATAGTTTTGGAGGTCCGGTGTTTCTAGTTGCATGCAAAATAGCGAAATGGCATATATTAATCTGTCCTCCATGTAGATAGATACGATGATTAGCTTTGCTACATACATTTAGCAAGTGTCATATCAATGTCAATATAATAAACATTCTATTTAGCAAAGTATTATTGTTTTGTTCGATAGTTTTGGAGGTCCGGTGTTTCTACTTGCATGCAAAATAGCAAAATGGCTAATATATTAATCTGTCCTCCATGTATTATTGCCTTTTCCATTCTGTGCTTTCGTTTTTTACACCTCTCTGTTCCGTCATACCATTTCTTGACAAAGTTCCGCAGTCTATTAACGAATCAAAACGTGCCCTGTGGAAATTCACGGTTTGGTTACACTTCACACATTCATGCTACTACTGGCGAAACCTCGATAATAATAATAAATGAACCGACTGTACATATAAATTACAAGTTAACTTTCTTTTCTACTCCTTAGACTATGGTAGAGGTTTCCTTGTCCCTGTCGCCACGTTTATAGCGTTTATGCCGCGTTTTTCTTGCATATTTATTACAATATTGATTCGTCGTGGTATCTCAATTTAATTACACCAAAGGGTGAAATGAATTCAAATGTGGTTTTGCAGTGGTTGTTGTTTCCCTTGAGTATACTTTGACAAAAGTGGAAGGAATACTAATAATCATGTCTCTTGAAGAGGAGCACGTTCAGTTTGTTCAAAAGCTATCATTGCATACATAGGTTTTCTTCCCATTTTGCATTCCTGAAACATATAAATGAGAGATAATCCACAGCAAATTTGATTTGCAATGTAGTTAAAAAATTCATTTTTTTCTGTATTGGTTGTCATCTTCTTATCCGTGGTACGGAACAAGGGGAATCGTGTTCCATTTTAGTGTTTTGGTCCCCTGCTAAAAAGCAAGGAACTTACCTACATATATTTTGGTTATTTACTTATCCTTGTGTTACACTCTTCTTTCTTTCCGAGTGGTGATGACAGTCGCACTTACATTTTCAGTGACAGTAATTATTCTAATATTGGTAGTTGAAGAAAAAACGTACATACTTGAATAATTTTTAGCATCTTCTCATCATCTTTTGGTTTTTTGCTTCGTCATTAGGTAGGTTTGTCTATAAAGCATTTGTAGGTAGGTAGCCTCTTCATTTATACCTGTTAATAAATTAACATTAGTTAAATGCTCAAATCAGACAATCATAGGGTGTACATCGGTAGGTACAAGCATGTTAACTTGAATTTGGCTGAATGTTCGTGTGTAATTTTCCTTCTAGTCTGTTGATGAAAAGAGAAATAAGTACGGTTTATGGCCCACTACTACCTACTTACTGCCTCAATAATTAAATGCGATATTACTATCAGAATCATGCATCATTGGAGATATTATATAGCAAAAACGACAAAATGTATTATCTGAAAATAATCTTTTGTATAAAAGACACAATCAGTCAGTTTAGTTCATCATCATGAATCATGAACTTAGGGCTTTTTGGGAGTCTTCGTGGGTTGTTAATGTGAGCTTTTAATAAAACAGCACGAAAAAAGGATAGCCGCTAATGCATTATAATAATAAAAAATAAACTCAACAACGATATATAATACAAATAAAATGTGTGTGCTTTGATGTAATAATGTTATCAAACTCAAGTTAGTTTGGTACATATTTATACCTTTACTATACAACATACATAAGTGTATACTTCTTAAAACACGTGAAAACTGAAGAGTCAAGTAATAATGCGATAGAGTGAAGTGTTTCATTGGGAAACTAGTGGTGAAATATCATATCAGTGAGCAGACTCGCATTTGTAGATAAGAGGGGGATTCATCTCGTACATTATGGGCTTACCATTTGATATAAGACCCATAAGATTTCTTTTCGGCCCACTTCTCTTTAGTTGTCGTTTGGATTCCATACAGTTTGGAAGTGCTCTCCACATTTTTTTCTTTTATTTGCGTGCTCACGTCGTAGTATAATGCTTGCTGCGTATAGTTCCAATCAACGCTTTTCTTATATTCAAGAGCAGGCGTAGCTTTCTGAAATAGCCAGTCTTCAAAAACAGTGGCGAATAAGACTGCGAAATATGCTGCGTAGTCTCTCTTAAATTGTCAATTTAATTTCATGGAATTACTCATTACATCACGCAAACAAAAACACTGTTTTATATTACTTTAGACGTACCGAATTATTCGAATTTCGATTAAATCGTTGTAAAAGTGAAAAAATATACACAGGTCTGGCTTTTTGAACCAAGACTTGCCTACTTAATTGTTTTACACGAATGAGAAACTGAACCTATGAAACATTTTTTGTCGTGTTTTTTGGTTTTTTTCTAATTAGGTGCATACAAAGTGTTTTTTTGAGGAAAGCAACTTGGCAAAAACTACAACTTTGTATTATTTTGACACAATCAATTCATAATAAGAACTATTGTACTATAGTTAGGGACTTACTACCTATATTGTTTTTAGACTTTAGCCAAATTGCTTCACATGATAATATTTTTATTCAAAAAATGTTGGAGATCAAGTTTATTTATGTACTTGGAAATGGGAGCTTGAGGTGACAGTAGTAGTGACGGAATTAAATCAGTAATAATTTATAGAGGAGCATATGCATGCTTCATTAATAGACAAGAGTTGTAATATTACACCAAGTGAACATGGTGGTAAACAACATTAAATACGTTCTTCTGACATCTTTTTAAGTTGGCCTTTTGACAAAAAAAAGTGTTGTATTGAAACAGGACAGCCAGTGCAACAGTTCGTTAGTATATACTACTGTGTGTAAACCGCAAATCCTCCTGTTCCAAAAAACCACAAAAAGTATTTTGCATAAAAACCCACTTCCACTACACAACACAACCGGAATTGCCCATATTAACATCATTGTTATAGCGCATATCGACAATCAAAATGGCCGCTACTGCAATTGAAATTAAAAATCTGCGAGCTCAACGCAGCATTTCTCATGCTGGATTCACCAGTACAGTAATCAGCACTGATGAGGAAGGTCATCTAAAAGTAATCCCAGAAAGGACAACAGGATCTCCGTCTGCATCAACGTCAAATTTAAACGATAGTGGAAGCAGTGGCAGTAGTAAACACTCGAATATTGAAAATTCTTTAAGTTTCCATCCTCTTAAAAGCTATAAAACGGGCAAAATTAGTGACAGCAGCTTATCAATGATGACTGAAATTGGTCCAGTTTTCACTTCAGACTCCCCAACAAGAAATGGCAGGGATTTAATGAGTCGACTCAATAACAATAAGAGCTCACTGCTGCTGGACAGCAAACCGATTCGAGCATCAAAAAGTACACTTGACCTTCCGAGTTTAACGGAACATGAGTTTATTAAAGAAGGCTTTGCGCGAGGTAACAACTCAAACGAGAAAAAATCTTTTTTGTACGTGAACACGGATGTTGCTCATCAACATGAAGATGAAAATATCATCAGCAATCGACCGGTTTCCGTCAATCGACATCAACAACAAGAAGAGTCGAAAAAACGACATAAAAGTGCAGCTTCGTCACCTTCTTCATCACCAAAATTTGTCCGCGAGATTGATGAACACGGATGTTGCTCATCAACATGAAGATGAAAATATCATCAGCAATCGACCGGTTTCCGTCAATCGACATCAACAACCAGAAGAGTCGAAAAAACGACATAAAAGTGCAGCTTCGTCACCTTCTTCATCACCAAAATTTGTCCGCGAGATTGATAATCGCCAAAGTGCAGAAAATAGTTCCAAAAGTAGTTTGCAAAATAATAATATTAATAACAACAACGAAAATGTGCATGTCCACGATAAACCAAAGAAAAGGAGATCTTTTAAGATAAAAACGAAATTAAATAACAAAGAAAAGGAAAAGGTGACGTCACCAGCACCTTTATCACCCAACAATGCCAAGGTTAGTGTTGCACACCTTATATACTGTCCATTTTTTCGCAGGCAAAACTTTGGTGAAAGCATTTGCAAAATGCAAAAGAGTTATTTAACAGGACTAGGAATTTTTTGGGGAAATATGGGAACAATATGATAACCACTTTATTTACGACATCACTAGTTTTGGTATACAGCTCCATTATAATAGTACCAACTTTTAGTTGCATTGATATATGACAAAGACTAATAACATGTAGTACTTGTCAAGCCTGAGAATGGAGTAGAGAAAGACGAATAATATTCAAGAGGCGCATATTGTTAATTGCATAACGAAACTTGGGTAATTTGTAATCAAAAGAAACACACCACTTCTGTTTCTATGTTGAGTTGGGCAATCAGTAGTATTCCACTTCGCTAAAGAATGAAGGCTTGATCCGGTATTAAGAAAACAGTTTTCGTTTGGAATGTTGAGTTTGAGTTGGCATCTCAAAATTTCCGATTCCTTGTAATAGTAATAAAAACAATTATTGTAATCGCGTTTCAGGGAAATCTTCATAGGAAATTGGGAAATTCCCTAATCGTAATGTTGGTAAATAGTCGGATAGTCGGGGCGTATTGAGATCCAAGAATTTACTATTTTACTGTTGCTAAAAGAAAGCATAAAAATGATTATGGCATAGGTATATATGGTATGTACATTATAAACCTTACCTACAATGAATTTGGTATTCATAATAACTTCATTCTTTACAAATTTGTGTGTGAAAAATCGACTTTATGAGGCAACGTGACAGTGACAGTCCTGACTCCTGACAGTTATTAATTTTATTTTAGATCAGAAGATTTAATACTAAACGAGACATTAAAAAATGTCAAGTCGATCATTTGAAGCATCAATAACTTGTGTAATGATAAAAATTTAAGATTAAGAGAAAAATATATAGGAGTAGTGAGTGATATGATGTATGATTGTCAAAGTAATGCTGTCTCTTTGTTCAAATCCATCAGGATTTTACAGAAGGATGGAGCGTCTAACTCTTATTGTGAGACATTATTGAATGGGTTGTTTTTATGGATCAGAGTTGTAATATCTTAAATACATTTGATACAATAATGCTTTAAAAAATTTTTTTCTCAAAGTAGAAATAGCTTTT
>JAANSP010001862.1:0-14109 GCA_036850745.1 Homidia socia | reverse complement strand
AATGGTCTTATTTTCTTTTAGATTTGCCAAAGCTAAACTTTTACTGAAGGACTATGAGGTTGCTATTCGCCTCTGTGATGAAGCCTTGAAGCTCACGCCAAAGGATGGTGCTATTAAGGAGCTCCGCCATAAGGTACCAAATTGTAATTTATTTTTTCACTCTTTTTGATAACGAAGATGACAGAAAATTATTTGATTTGACTATTTGACGCTTCATTTTTTTAGGCTGTAGCGGAGGAACGCAAGTCATCAGCCGCGTCGGACAAGATGTTTCAGGGGATTTTGAAAAAATGAACCGATCCATTGACATTTTGTTCTCTATATTTTGATTACTTTATTTACTATCACGATATGATTGTATTGATTGTATAATCGAAAATGTATCGACCGCTGCTATAACGTATTGTTTTTTATATTTTAAAATAAAATTGAAATTAAAGTTAAAAATAACCACATCTCTTACTGCATTTGGCTGTACATGCTCATTTTAAAAATCTCACTAGAAATAAGCATAAACTTAACTAAGATTATCTAGATGATAAGGGTAATAGTTTTTCTTGAGATTTGTTTCGGCAAAAACATTTTTTGCATTCTCGAACTATGAAATGCTGCACTGTTCATTTCGACTGAAATCGCAATGGTCAATATCCGTGAGTCCCATGTCCCCTTGCAAAATGTTATTTACCACGGCCCTCGCAAGATAACCTGTGGTGGTGGCATTATGAAATGCTGCACTGTTCATTTCGACTGAAATCGCAATGGTCAATATCCGTGAGTCCCATGTCCCCCTGCAAAATGTTATTTACCACGGCCCTCGCCAGATAACCTGTGGTGGTGGCAGTGGAAGCATTGAAAAAAGGATACAGCTCGTTTGAATGAGCTTTTGTGCTGATGGCGGTGCTGTCCACTTCGCTAACTTTATTTTGAGTTTTCAAATCCTGCAGGTCATTTGAAAAAATTGCGTTTATTTTTTTTAAAGTTTTGAATTGTCAATTTCCAAGTATTTTTCCTACCTTTTGAAACATTTTGAAGGCACTTGCCACAGTGTTGTCGACATCCAAGCTGCCTCTAAACGACAACTCCGGATTTCGCTGAAGGATTCGTGCTGACAACACACAAAAGCTCGATAACCACATGGATATACTCGGGATGTTCAATATTGTGCAGCATGGATTCAACAATTAGAGCAAAGTTAAGTTCAGATAAGGTCATGTGATTCAAAGTTGGCTCTTGGGGGAGGCTCTTCCCAGCGACAATGATTCCTCCCGGGGTTTTCTTCAGAACGTGCCACACTCTAGCGTAAAAATTACTAGGAACTCGGCACAAGCACCCTTCAATTTGTCGTTTTTGGTAAATGGTCAACTTGGACTTGACGTCTGTTTCAAAATTTACAGAGAGCACGGCTTCCAAAAGGCGACGCACTTCGCTGGGGCTACACGCCTCTAATCTCACGTTGGGATCTTCATTGGCTGCATTTTCCTTGTAGAACACAATCGCTTGGAGAATCCATCTACAAAAGCGGAAAAAAGTAAAAATTTTAAAGATCCTCAACGGCTTATTTTTGATTTGCTGTTAATTTTTCCGAACCCCATTCGAATTTTAAGTATTCCTTCAAACAACTCCGGATTTTGTGACAATCAGCTTGCCACAGTAGAGGGCAGTTTCCTGCTGGAGCACCGCTTGGATCACATCATGTGGCTGAACCTTGGCGTAAACGGCATCCCGAATTTCTGCAGGACTCATGGGCTTATCGACAACCCACTCCTCCTGTCCAATCATTCCAAACGTGAGCTGCTTCCCGTTCACCAAAATCGTTGTAATGTACGGGCTAATGCTGTCCACCAACTGGCACAGCAAACTACTCGCGTATCGAACCGCAGCCCAAAGACGCAACACTCCGGATTGGGCGTGCAGTGTTATCAAATGCTCGTGCACGGAGCTGCCGTCAATTTGGAAGTGAGGACCCTCCCGTTTCAGAAGGAAACCGAGAAGCTGACACCGCGCGTAGTAGCCGTCAATGTATTTGTACGCTTCGAGAATTTCCCAGGTTGGCTTGTTGCTGTACTCCTTGTAGTCCTTGCAGGGCTCGTTGAAAATGATTGTTTTTGGAACGTCAGTTAAGCTCTGGTAGCCACTGTACTCGTGAACTGTTTGCCGAAATGGCTTTACTCCCAGCTCCTCCGGATCAACCATGTTCATGAAATCCAAATGTTCTGAAGAAAAATTGTCCATCAGTTAGAAATTTTGCCCCTTCGCCGGAATTCCCCATAAAAAATTCATAAATTAAAGCCAACTAACCGATGCAGGATGAAGATAGCAGGTTTTGTAGTCTGCCAATCCGAACTTTCAAACCGTCGCAATGCCCCTTTTTCAGCTCTGCAAATAAATCCAGCATTTCTTTGAACTTGCGATCCCTCATGTGTTCCTCCCTTATCAGCAGCACCATTGTAGGCCTTCCCGACACGCGCCAGTACTTCCCCACAAAATGAAGCTCAGTCTTGATGTCATCAATGAGTAGTGCCATGTCGTGACTCAGGTAAAAATCACTCACTTCAAATATCAACGGGTAACAGAGCACCGTTTGGCCGCACACTCGATAGATTTTGGACGTGCCCAGCGCCCCTATTGGCCTTGGCGGCCGACCACGCAAGCCCAACTTTTTATTAACTCCCAAATGCTCGTACACCTTGACTAGCTGACTGGGTGGCCAAATTTGAACGGGCTCCACCTCGTGTGGCGTCTGAGTCTGAATTCCATACGTGGCCATCATGGCTTGAAGACGCTGAGACTCTGCGATTAGCACCACCTGAACAACCAGATCACTTGCAATGCCTTGAAAGGCAGAGTAGCGCCCCCCACGTCGTGGGCGATTGTACGAGGGCAAGTATCTTCGGACCAGGTCCACTTCGTTGACATGAACCAAGCCGGAGGTCATTAGTTGAGCAATAATGTACATGGACTGGCCCCACAGGAACAGGTTGCTGCCGTTCCCTTCGGGACTAACGTGCCGGAATTGGGTGCCAGGCTCTTGCTTCTCCAGCTCCACGTTTTCTCTCGGCACAAGAAAGTACATGGGGACTATTGGATCTCCAGAGGGATCACGAATCAAACGTTGTTTGGCTAGCTGGCAGTACTCCTCCACCTGATCGGGGAGTCCTTTGAAAACTCCGTCGATAACCATAAACAGGTAAAATATGGGCCATTCACACTCAATGTTTTCAAAATCCTGTACAGTTATTGAACAGCAGAGATTATTTATCCGTAATTATAAAAAAAATTTTTTTTTCAGAATCGTGCTTTTTTTACCTTTGTTTTGCCCTCTGGATAAAATCGAGAGTTGGGGTCCTCCAAGACACATTTGTAGCCGTCTCGAAGAAACCGTTTGAAGCCATATTCCCCCTTCAGTTTACGTATCAATTTCCCCTTTGTGGCAGTGTAGAGAGATTCATCGTGGGTGGCTAAATAAAAGAATATATTTTCATTCAGTTGGCTAGTACAGGACATTTATTTTTCCCCAAAAAAATGTGTAATATTTTTACCAAACGCAGGGAATGAAATTACTGGGATCAGCGACGCGTCAGTATTTTTTGAGCTGGATTCTCGGGGAAGAAGCGTTTCGAATATGCTGCGATTGCGGTTATGTGCGTCAATATCGACAAAGATGACGCTCCAGGATGCACCCTTGTCGCCAAACAGATTGTAGCCATTTATCGCTTCCAGAGCTGCTTTCGCCATTCCAATGGAACTAGCATGGATTTCAGCAGAGCCATCATTGTATTTACTGCCGCGCTCCCACATTCCATAATCTGGCGTTTCGGTACGCCCTTTCCACGTAGTACACTAGGTTTTGGATAAATGTGACCTCGTCCTGGGTGTAAATGATTTGCAGGCCGGAGGAAGTCATTTGCACCAGGAATATCAGGTACAGCGATACTACATCTATCTAAAAAAATGTTTAAATAATTTTTTAACAATTAATTTTTTTAAAAGATTTTAATGGTATCATTTTTTGAATGGTCGTTAATTTTGCTACCTGTAAGTGCGAGTATTCTGAATCAGAGTAGACGGTGTCCCCCGTGTCCAAGTCAAACTTGGAGTGGAGAGCGTGTTGAGGACATTGATGCGTTTTGAACAGTTCCACACGGTGCGCTTGTCTTATCCAGCACTGAAGTATTCCCCGCATACATTTTACCGTGGATTGGCCAAGCTCGTGTGACTTTCCTCTGTCATCGTCAATACGCCTGGCAGGGATAATTAAAAAAATATAAATTAATTTATCACCTAATTCTTTTACAAAAATTATAAATATTTTGCAAAATCTTTTATTTTATGTGTCCAAGTCAAACTTGGAGTGGAGAGCGTGTTGAGGACATTGATGCGTCTTGAACAGTTCCACACGGTGCGCTTGTCTTATCCAGCACTGAAGTATTCCCCGCATACATTTTACTGTGGATTGACCAAGCTCGTGTGACTTTCCTCTGTCATCGTCAATACGCCTGGCAGGAATATAAATTACCAATTACCTAATAACCTGATTCTTTTACAAATATTATAAATATTTTGCAAAATCTTTTATTTTACCTGTATGCCTGAAACAAACTCCAAATGGCTGCGGCGCAATAAATGCTATCCCTCACACTGCCCACCTTTGTTTCCGACGATAACACTGGAAATATCCCAGTGGTGACACTCTGATACCGAAGCAACTGTCTTTTAACTATTCCATAGTAAATGTCCAGTTGTCTAACGGTGTCCTCGTAGTTTAAGTTGAAGCCCCTGAGAAAGCCCTCCATTTCAATGTCGCCAACGTTCGTCAATACGCCTGGCAGGGATAATTAAAAAAATATAAATTAATTTATCACCTGATTCTTTTACAAATATTATAAATATTTTGCAAAATCTTTTATTTTACCTGTATGCCTGAAACAGGCTCCAAATGGCTGCGGCGCAATAAATGCTATCCCTCACACTCCCCACCTTTGTTTCCGAGGATAGCACTGGGAATATCCCGGTGGTGACACTCTGATATCGAAGCAACTGTCTTTTAACTATCCCATAGTAAATGTCCAGTTGTCTAACGGTGTCCTCATAGTTTAAGTTGAAGCCCCTGAGAAAGCCCTCCATTTCAATGTCGCCAACGCTTGGCTGACGGGATATTGTTCGCTTGTCAAAGTCCAGGGGCTCACTGGTCGGCAAAAGATTCATCATGCTGCTTGTACTCTCAACCCTAAAACAACCACCACCAGTACCACCGCTGCTGCTATTATTATGGAGAGGATGAAGATGATGCATGGTTTGATTTAATAGGCTATTATTATGCTTCAAAGAGATGTGTGCTTACAGCAGACGCGTCTGCAAGACGAGGAGAAGGGGTGACAATTCACTAGAAAACGCAGCCACTCAATCAACTCTTTGCCAATTCAACGCAATACTCAGCAATGATCAAAGAATGGGGGGCGGTATAACAGGTCCGATAATGTTAATAAGCAGCGCAGTCAGTGGACCATAAAAAAAATTAAACTAAAAAGGAATGGCCATAACCAGCACCATTTCCTTTTTTTTCTTGGTCGTCTTCAGAATCTTCATGTTAAGCTTCAGTAGCAGCAGCTGATGAATGTCGTCGTCTGAGAAGGGGTAACAGCAAGTTTCCCTATCTATCCCATAACATAAACAAGTGCCAAACATGTGGGCTTCACGTGCGAGACTCGCACCTCGCACTGCGAGCTTACTGCTGTATTTACACGATAAGAAAAATAATGATAAGATGGATGATAACTGTTGAGTGTTGATATGATAAGATAATAGAATATTTTAAATACTTTGTTGATTTCTATATAGATAAGCATCACTCCTGTCATTTAAATTTATTATTCTTTTTTTTTGGGGTAACGTGAAATGTATAATTTTATTTATTTATAAAATAAATTATTTTCTTTTAACGACTTAATGTTAAATATCAATTGTTAGATGTGCAGTAGCAACATTTAACAGTATCTGTACAGAAAAGTAATTTAAAGGAAAATTACGTGTGGATATAGATCATAACGGAGGGAAATCTGATGAGCCTGCAGAGGCGCCTGGGATATTTAACGTGACCATTTTCGATTGCGATGATGATGCGCTAACAAAAAATAAATAAGTAGAGCAATGATTAAAAAGGATTCCGATTTTTTTGTGTAGAAAGCACAATTATTATTGAATAAATGAAAACCTTTTTGCTTTTGGCATTCCCCAATTACTGGGTCCAACAATTTGTGTTCTTCTCTCGGGGCGAAATGTGACGTCATCGTTTGGCTTTAGTCTTTCCGAGCGTACAGCAAGTGGACGGAACACGGCGTCGATTAGACTAACCGTTGGAAGATAACTCTGATGAAAAAACAATCACAAAATTGTAATTTTATGCCATAAAATTTAATTTATAAAGGTAATCAGATAACCAGCGTACCTTTTCCTTGGACGCAAAACACACAACATTCCTATTCGGCTCCTCATCAAAGGACTCACTCAGCATTCCAAAATGGTCCGAGTACTCATGGATCACATGTCGTTTGTCCCTATTCATCGAGTTGAATCCATACGTAAGATTCTTTTTGGTGGACTGCTTTGCCTTCAGCACAAGATCGGTAAGCTGCTTGTGAACGGTCTCGATAAACTGGGGGTTCTTTTTCGCAAACTTGGTCAGGAACTCGGAGTAGTTTGGAGTGCCAATGGATGTGGTTGTAGTGTCTGCATGTTCCAGCTGGAGTGCCTCTGCCAATTTCCGATTCCTCTCGAGCTTTGCACACTCTTTATCACACTCCAAAACTTGAGACTTGGCAATTTTTTCCTTGAAACTGTTCATAAGCCGGGTTTTCATATCATCAGTGACGACGACAGCAGGTACTTGTCCATCCTTTTTCGTTTTTGCCATTTCTTCCTCCAACCTCTTCAGTTCCTTGTGGTATTCCCAAGTCACTGTTCGATCGTACTCGTTCTCCCTCTTCCAGCACACTAGAGTATCAGTGCGTCGTCCACAAGGACACGTGACGTCCGTCTATCATGAATGGATAGTAAAAAAATGAAAATTATGATAAATTAAAGATCTTTTTGGCTAACAAAACCTTGGAGCAATCTTACCATTATTTTACATTTAGACTCTGGACACTGGTCATCATGACAAGGAGCACCACACTGATGGCCACAAGTTCTCGGCTTGGAGCAAGCAAGCTTGCAAATTTCTCCGTCATCCAGACAAGAGCCGGAATGACAAACCTTTGGGCATGTGTGTCGTTTGCAGGAAAGTGGTTTTCTACAGGGCATGCCACAAGACAGATGAGCAATGTGACACATGACGTTTTTCCGTTTCTGTAAAGATAAGGATTCGATTTTTTTTAAATAAAATAAAAACACATCTAGCTTATCATTTTTTTGGTTAGATGTAAATGTCATAGTAACCTCATGAAGTCCATGACACCATTTTTCGGTGAGGACAGTGCAAGGCGGACAAGTAGCTTCCGAGTGGCAGGGGTGGTGGACGGGATGATCACAGGCATGTTGTCTTGAGCAAGGTAGCTGACACGGGGGTCTTTTGGTGCCACACGGAACCGGGGGATATATTATGGAAGCGCCACATTCACATGAGAGCTCATCAAAGCTAACCGTTTCACAGGGTGGACATGGATTCAAGTGACAGAGTCTACTGCACTTGTGATTACCACAGCGAAGGGGTCGTTGACACACAATGGGGCAGATATGGTCCAAATCAATGCAACAATTTGAGTTGCACTTGTGCTTGCCACAACTTCGTTTCTTGTTGCATTTCTTGTTGCAGGTGATCCCCTTTTCCTGACAGGATTTCAGCTGCTTGCATGGGATTTCGATGGATTTCGAGCCGCATCTGCATTTGAAGTTGGACACAAGTTTGCAAGGAGGACACTCTTTGCTCAGGTGGCATTTTTCTTGGCAGTGGTGCCTGCCATTCATCATGACGCCATCACCGTCGCCGCCACCACCACAAGAGAGAATTTTCAAGCATTTTTTTCCACAAGTAGGAATGGGATCGATGCACCGGCTTCTTTCACGCATTTTTGCAAGTTTACAGGCCTCGGAAATTCCAGTTTGACCACAGGGACAACTAAGAACTGCTTCTGGGGAGGTTTTACAGGGACTGCAGCTTCCGGGATGACATGGATCCTCACATGTGTGCTGGCCACAGGTGAGGAGCTTGTTGCAGGGAGTTGAGCAGGAGTAGAATTTACACTGATTGGAGGCGGGGGAGCACTCCACTTGCTTTGTATTTCTACCGCAGTAGCATGCTATTGGAAAAAACAAATTAAATTAAAGTCAACGTCGCCATCATGAACAGTAAGTTACATTTAATTACATTTAATTTAATTACTGTGCTTGATAGTTTCCTCGCAAGATGCGCAATCCCCCTGGTGGCATTTTCTGGCGCAGTGATGAGCCCCACAATTTAGCACTTTATTGCAAATCCGTTCGCAGCTAAGGACAGTCTTGGAGCCGCACAGCACCTGAGCGTTGGTCTTCCCACAGCCGCAGTGGCGTACCTGCTGCACTTCACAAGAGGGACAGGGGCCTGGATGACACTGGGAATTGCAGGAGTGCGTGCAGTTAATTCCTCCCGGTTTAAGCTTAGCACAAACTTGGCCGCATGTGTGGGGAACGTCGTATCTGGAAGATTTTGGATTTTTCGTTTTTCCACAAAAGCAGTAGTAGCCATCGGGGGAGTTCTCGTGACAGGATTGACAACTTGGACATCGCCAGCCAGTCTCATCGTCAGATTTGGCAACCCACTTGCGTATACAGGATAAGTGAAACACGTTAAAGCACCGTTGACAAGACCTTTTGTCTTCCCACAGCCGCAGTGGCGTACCTGTTGCACTTCACAAGAGGGACAGGGGCCTGGATGACACTGGGAATTGCAGGAGTGCGTGCAGTTAATTCCTCCAGGTTTCAACTTCCCGCAGACTTGGCCGCACGTGTGGGGAACGTCGTATCTGGAAGATTTTGGATTTTTCGTTTTTCCACAAAAGCAGTAGTAGCCATCGGGAGAGTTCTCATGACAGGATTGACAACTTGGACATCGCCAGCCAGTCTCATCGTCAGATTTGGCGACCCACTTGCGTATACAGGATAAGTGAAATACGTTAAAGCACCGTTGACAAGACCATATTGGCTGAGAGTAGCGAACTTTCTCGCAACAAACCATGCACTCGTGATTATTCCGACTCAACTGGTCCACCAAGACCTCACGTTGATTACGTGGCTTATCTTTTCTCCTCTCTTCAAGATCATGATCCCGACCACCGCTATTAAAATTCTGCTTGTTATTCCTCCCAAAAGACTGGTTACTTTTACTTTCTCCAGTTGCCGTTTCAGTGTCGATATCACTCGGCTGGAAAGCAGGCGCGTTTGGATTCAGATTTAGCAAGGCACTGGTACTATTATTGGAGCTGTTTATTGGAGTCGCGTCGTTTGTCCAGTCATCATGATGATGAGAGCGTCGGTTTTGGTAATAGTCACGATGAGTATTCCCCCTGTCATCTCTGTGCTGACGATAACCCTCTCGGTTGTAACCGTCTCCTTCACGTCCATCGTCTCGTGGCGCATTGTCGATACTTGTATCACTCGGCTGGAAAGGAGGCGCGTTTGGATTCAGATTTAGCAAGGCACTGGTACTATTATTGGAGCTGTTTATTGGAGTCGAGTCGTTTGTCCAGTTATCATGATGAGAGCGTCGGTTTTGGTAATAGTCACAGTGAGTATTTCCCCTGTCATCTCTGTGCTGACGATAGCCCTCTCGGTTGTAACTGTCTCCTTCCCGTCCATCGTTATTACCCTCTCGTGGCGCACGTCTCTGGTGACCTCTGCCTCTTCTATTACCTCGGTTATCACTATTACTAAACGACTGTTGATGATGCTGTTGGCGATGATGATGGTGGTGGTTCGAAAAGCTTGTAGTACTTCCAACACTGGATTCCCTCTCATCTCGTTCCCAGTTGACCTCTCCTTGTTGACGCTGTCCCCCCGCACTACCACTATTATATCCTTGTGAATGATGATTACCCCATCCTCCTCCTCCTCTACCCCTTCCACGATTGCGAGGATGCTGATTTTGTTGATAAAAACGGGAATAGTTTCCTTCTTCCCTTTCTACTCCACCTTGTCGCTGCGAATGACTTGATGAACTTTCTTGTGGTGACAAAGGCACTCGTCTTGTAGGAGGATTACGGGCGTCACCACGATCACCTTCAAAATTTCTTACTGGTCTTCTCCGCTGGTTATTATTGTGTTGACGTCCGCGTCCACGGTGGGGGTAACTGTCATTTGAAGCCAGTGATCCACCGGCATCATCATTTACGAAGACAACTGAGCTATCTTCTCTGACGGTCTGGCTCTCCATTGCTTGTCAATTAAAAGGCCTAAAAATGGTTGAAATTAAGTAATATTTCGTATTATTTAAATAAATAACCAGACAATTAAGTATAGTATAGAACTACAAGAATAATTTTAAAAGTGAAAGCTGTTGTTTCCTTTCTTGTCTCTTCTGTCGAAGCGAAAAATGTAACAAGTTACATGTGATTCTTGCATTCCCTCCAACATCATCACCTGCGGAGGGGCACGTTGCTACATCATCTCACAACCACGGACGCAGGTCGCAGAACTCGCAGACCTTTGTTGCTTCATGTCTAACAAAAAAAGCTCTTTTGCCCAAATAAATGGGTACGCTTCTAAGAATTCTATTTTTATTCAGGAATTTCCCCACTTCAAAGTGGACAAGTCAAGTAGCACATCAAAATGTCCCGACGTGAAGGCTCCTTTCGTTTTTACATGTTTTGAATACCTGCATAATAATTTATAGCTCTACTTCAATTGATAAGCTCACAGCTCAGCCTGCTAATGCTAAGTTTTTTAGGGAAATGGGAAATCCATTGTCATTTGCGTTGTGTGTTTTTTCCATCTTTGCATCTCCCTAATTTCTATGCAGAGGATTTAAGAAAAGAGAACAAACAAAAAGGACATTTTTAGGTGGTGTCAGTGTCCTCTGCGTCCATATTGTCTTATTTCATGTACAATTCAATATTCAATCATGCACAGTGGCCGCATTTACAGATTAGCCGTGTAGCCATTTTATAAAGCAGTCATTCTTTCACTTCCAGTCAGTTAGCTAACTTGTCTTTTTCCCTGTCTCGTGATTTCTCCTAGTTTTCTGTGACAAGCTGTTGCTATTCCGTATTTTCAGTGCTCGAAGGACCATCATCATCATCCACACTTGATAGTTGATTAACTGGCAGGGGAAATTATTTTCTGAAGAAAAAGCAAAAGGTAAAGTAGCGAAAAATTAAAGGTTGTGTCTGGTATAGAAATTCCCATGAATTTTGCTGGTGATTCCATACTTTTCAAGAAATGTGATCATTTTGCCCCGTTTCTTTTTGTTCAGATGGCCATGTCACGCTTACCCAAAAAGGCAAGTTTCCTCCTCCTCCTCATTCTCTTTGTCGGATATTCCAACGGAGTACCTGTGGATCCAGCAGCAGTTGCAGCATCACCTGCAGCAGCGCCTGCGGCACCAGCATCACCACCAGTAGCAGCAGCGCCTGCGCCACCTCCTGCAGCAGCAGTGGCTGAACCAGCCACAGGAGCAAACGCTGTTCCACCTCCTCAACAGCCTCAAGTGGGGGGCACCATTACACAACATAAAAACCCTGATGGATCCACCGTCACAGTGACAAGGTACAACGGACCCCTCCCAGCCAGTGCCTTCAATAGCCAGTTTGGTTCAGGTAAGGATTTTTTTTGAAAAATGTCATTCGATAGTATATATTTATTTTCTTTGCTTTTTTTTCGTGCCATCCCTGCATGTATCCTAAAATAAATATTATGGCATGTTCTTTTTTTTGTGTGTTATCAATTCCTCCAGGGCTATCCACTGGTTTGCATGATTATCACAATAACCTTTACCAGGCTCAGCTTCTTCACCGGCAGCAGATTCAGCAAGCCACTGCTGCAGCTCTGCTACTTCAAAATATGCAAATTTATAACAACTTCCCATTATATCGCACCACATCAACTTATCTTGTCCCTTCTTACGTTTACTCTCCGGGTATGTATGCACCACAGTTTTTGGCGTATTGGCATGTTTCCTTGTGAAATGCGACTTTTGTCTTGTGGCTTTTTTAACTGTTTTACATGCAAATGACTAATCTCAATGTAATGAACCACTTGTTTCTTTTGCAGCACCAGCACCCTTCTTCACGCCGTACTTAGGATATGGCTTTCCATTCCTTAATCCCTATGCCGGGCAAGCCAGGAGCGCCTAAGGAGCTTGCTAGAGCTTGGACAGGACAGAGTGACCTGAGCTTATCATCATCACCATCCAAAAAAGATGCATCAGATTTACATAATATTTCTTATTTTTTACACTTATTTTTTGTAAAGACATTTACATATTTTATCTTGAGAAAAATGACAAAAGGCTTTTCTTGTTTCCTAATGCTAATGTACAACTAACAGTGGTGGTGCTGCGACATTGTATTGTTCTCTCCTTTTAAATTATTTTTTATCATGTTTTTCATACTTAAAATGACCGAATAATAAAAACTAAAATTGAGCCGTTTTTCAATAAATGTAGATTGTCAACCAGAACAATTTTATTGATTCTGACTATCTTACCATTATTGCTTCCAGCAAAACAACTAAAAATGGGCACTTTAAAATTCATTTTGCATCTGAATAAAAACTATCATTCTGCTCTTTTACACATTGCCATTTGCCATCATTATCATAATTCATAATCTCTTATTCTGATTTTTTTTGTAATTTTCAGTTTTCACAACTTTTGCATGACAATGTTGGCCGACACTGGTTGATGACTTGAACGCGATGCGATCTTGCTCCGTTGTGTCTTTCTTCCTTTCAATGTATGTTCATTTGTGTCCTTTTGATTTAAATTATTAGCGTCCATCCTTAACTCTGGGTTCAACACCAGATTCTCCGAACGTGGCCATATATATCCTTTTCAAATTAGCTCAACTTAGTCCTCTGGGGAGTTTTTTGTAGAGATAACGTATATTTTGCAGCAAACAGTAGAATTATTTTAACGATTACTTAATTGATTAATAATTGCGTGCGCATATTTAATTGGGAAAAAGGCTGTGTTCAAAACATTGCAAAAATGAAGTTTATAATTTGCTCTGCTGTGGTAAGTAAAATGTTAAATTTTTGTTTAAATTAGTTGCTGCTGTTGTATAGCTTTGGTAAAGCTGCCAGAGAGGTAGACAATTTTCATTTCTCACAATGCCCCTATTTTTTACATTTTTCTCAGGTGCTTGCCATTGTCTTGCTCAACGATGGGATCCAGGCTCAAAAGCATAAAGTAAGCAAAGTAGTCTCTGCTCCGGGATCACTTCCCCCTCCTGAGAAGACGCCAAACGTGCCAATTCCGTTTTTAAATCCGCAATCAGACCTTCATTCTCATCAAGCAGGCGGTGGGGCTCATCATGTGGACCGAATAATTCAGCAAAATTCCAGTCTGCCCTTCTCGGTGAGATTTCCCAGGCCAGAGAGAAAGTCTTCCAAGTTCCATTATCCAATGCTGCCACATCTTTACTGGAATCTGCATAAGCGTCCAGAAGTTCCCTTGATTGAACCTGAGCTGGGACTGGGTTTCGGAGATTACGATGATAATCGTCTTTACTGATTTTACTTTTAAACAATTTTAAAATGAATCCTGTGTCGAGATAAGAAAACATTTTATTTTCTAAAAAAGCATTCCAGAATTATGATCAATATTTTTAACGCAGTGTGCTTGTGTATCGATAATTAAATTTTTTTGATAATCATTACCAATAAAAAAAACTACGTAAATGAATTTCCGAGAAAGTTGAACTAAATTTTGAATAAACTTTAAATAAAAGCAAAATAATTTTTAAATTTTATTTCTACTAATGCAAAGTGTTTGCTTAATCAGACACCAATTATCAGTATAATTATTTAAGGAAAACCTCTCATTATCTGGCTGGCAGTAAACAATTTTGTGCACGTTACTGGTTCACGGTTTTACTCGCATGACACATCTCTCTGCGTAAACTTCCATTTGACAATTTTTTC
>JAANSP010001861.1:0-14111 GCA_036850745.1 Homidia socia | reverse complement strand
GTGTGTTGTGTACAGTGTACGTACTGTAATCATTTTACATCTTACAGTTTACACACGAGATATTTTCCATTTCATCGGTAAATTTGATTACACAATAGATTTCTGGCAACTCATTCATACGAAAACAGAGAAACAATGCATGTCTCTACAAGAAAAAAATTTATTGTGTATTATTGCATTTTTTACAACAATGTTGTTTCGTATCGGTAAAGGAGAAAAAGTCAGGAACTCATTAAATTATTATTACAATACAACCGGACAATGAGATGACGATGATGATGAGAGAGAAAAAACCGCAAAAGACAGGCAAATCAGGTTTAAACAAGCGTAAAAAAAGTTATATGTAGGCACATTTTCTTTCATGGTTGCTCATTCTCAGTTTCTATTCCTTTTTTGCCGTAAACAAAAAAAACGTTTAAATTTTTTTTCATTGTCATCATCCAAAAATTCAATGTCTCTTCATCAAAATTTATAGCTAGAGAGATGATTTCTTAAAACGTTTGATGATAATCTGATTGCTGCTGATACTTTTAACTTTTTTGTGCTTTCCTTTCCAAAGATTGCTTTTGAGAACGAATATATTTTTTTGTCTTGCTTTCTTTCATTTCTTCTATTGTCTTCATCAAAGTCATCAATTAAGTGTTACCACAAGTCAATACGGGATTTTCTGATTTAATGTGCTTATTTCATTCTGATTCTTCTTCTGATCGAAATAAAAACAAAAGCAAATCCTGTAACAAAATCTTTTGAGAACGAATATATTTTTTTTGTCTTGCTTTCTTTCATTTCTTCTATTGTCTTCATCAAAGTCATCAATTAAGTGTTACCACAAGTCAATACGGTATTTTCTGATTTAATGTGCTTATTTCATTCTGATTCTTCTTCTGATCGAAATAAAAACAAAAGCAAATCCTGTAACAAAATAACAACGCTTTGCACAAAGGAATGTAGGTATATGTAGATTATTATACCTACTTTGTTAGTAAACACGCAACCAACCAACCAGACTGCTGATGCCGTTTTGTGGTGAAGACATTCAATCAAACTTAACTCATCTTCCTCATCATCATCATCATTGCTATTGCATTGCAGTTTTTCATTTCTTTTTTCCAACTTAACAATTTTCCCGATGATGATTAAAGTAAGAAAAGTCAAAGAACTATTCATACTATATGAACTTTAAACATATGTATATATGGATAGTTTTTACTAGCTGCAAAAATGTATATATCTACTACACACACTCGCTACAGACATGCAGTTATTATTATGCAGATCAAGATAGACATCTGAGTTGATTTGTTTGCCTAAAGGAAGGATGCAGAGCAACATAGCGTAGAATTTTTATATTATTTTTATTTAAAAAAATCCATCACAAAATAAAAAAATATCAAGCTTGCCGATGCAAAATATACTACCACACTGCATTATTATTATCATCATCATCACTACAACTATCAACAACGACGGGTAGTCAGTAGTAAGTGGTGAAAAAACTTGATTTGTATATTGCCAATATTCTTTGGAGCATTATTCGTCATCGTCATGCAATTGCAATTATTATTGCTTTTTTGTTTTACTAGTCTATTTTACTTGCATCCTAAAAGAAAAAAACCAACGACGAGTCCAGTTGTGCATACGTATTTTATTTGCTCAAAGGCTCAAGAAAAAAACATTATAGCAAGTTGTAAAATAAAAAAAAGTAGTCGTAGTTGTTGTTGTTTGTTGTAAAAGCATTTCTCACAGGAGCAAAGCATGTTATTAGCCAGTCAGAAGTAGTGTTTTAATAACGTAGTACAAGTTTATTTCTCTCTCTATTCAGCACCACCATTACCACCACCAGACAAACGCAACGGCATGGCATGATAGTTTATTTAAACTCGGAGAGTAATAGAGAACAACAGGACAAAAAAATCAATCTATCTCACTTTTCTTCATGGTTGCAAAATTTTCATGTATCCGTGATTGTTTTTTTCTTCTTTTTTCTCTCCTGTAGTCTATTCACAAATAACAGCCAATTTCTTTTTGTTTCCTCTTTTATAGTAGTAAATAAGTTTTAATTTCAATCTTCTTTCTAGCGCTCTTTAATAATACCTGTTAAAATGCGATTACAGAAAATGCTATTCACGATGTTTTCGTAAAGAAGAAGAAGAAGAATATCCATCCTCAATCTGTACCCTCCTTTTGTAGCTCAGTCCACGTCTACTCTGCTACTTCTCTTTTGTCTCAATACTACTATTATTGTAATACCTGTCTTGTTTTTAACGACTTTTGCGGTTATTATATAAAAGAGGAAGAGGCAAAGGAACACAAGTCATTTTTTTCTTCAATTTCTGCATATATAAAAGCCAAGACGTAGTATGAATACCTTCATCTTTGTAAGATGCAATTAAATCTCCCTCTCTGGTTTAAATATTGATATCATCATTTTAAAATTGCGCATGCATATAAATATGTTGCAATAGAAAAATGGTAAGTGAGTGAGAAAAGGCGAAAAAAAGTTGAAATTTAGATTGCCACATTATTATTGCGCGTGTAAGTAGGTAGTAGGTAGGTAGAGTAGGAAATGTAGAATAGGTAATGGCAATCAGTCTGAAGAAGCCAGTTTTTCCCCTTCTTTTGTTTCATTCTCCGATCAATGATGATGATGATGATGACAAAGTTCTCGGAGGGAAAGTTACCGTTTTCTTATTTTGCATTGCAAAATATATATTTTTATTAAAACTGCAATTGCTCATCTGAAATATTAATCAGGGAAGAAGACGAGCAAGGGAAAAAGTACACAAAATAACATGTGTATAGTAGTATGTAGCAGCAAAAACATAATTCATTTACATCAATCATCATGTCATCAAGTTGGTTTTACCTACCGCTATAATATTATGTACAAAAGAGGTGGCTACAGTTGTAACAGCGGTAGCCGCGCAATAAAACAGTAAGAGAAAAAAATAGCCAAGTCGGAAGATAAATGATGTTCAATCGAAGCATGATATTATTATTATGACGATCTAAGAAAATAATGAAGATTTTGAGAAATATCTCAGATTGAACTCGACTAGGTAGGTATATCACTTTGGTATGCAAAGTTGAGTAACAATTTGCACCGTTGTCTACTTGCAATTTTATTTTGCGGAGGGGGACGAACTCAAATATATAATACATGCTAAGTGATTATTATGTAGTGCCATCATTATTCGAAAAACAACTTTGATTCAAACCAGTAGAGGGAGAGGAACAATGGAAAGAAGAGAGTTGTTTTATTAAAATCTATGTGCAAGGAAAAGATGTCTGTATTCATCAATTGAGTGTCAATCAGTACGTAGGTATCCACATCAGGATGATTGATGAATATCTGTGTGACTACTAGCGATTAGGTATTAATGAGTAGTTATTCTCCTTATACTCCTTGTTTTTCACTACTCAACCTACATTACTTATTTTTTTGTAGGCTATTGTCTAGGCTTGAATGTATCTTTCTTATTTTTTTTAAATTCTCAGCACATATATACCGTATTTAAAAGACAACCCAAGTAGTAGTAATGTATACACACCATTTCTTTTGACTAATCAAAAAATCGGCGTGATGATCCAATTGAATACTTTTTTGCAAGGTTGAGCATCATCATGTTGTGTAGCATCACTTGGGTTTGTTTAAAGGAAAATAATAATAAATAAATAAAAAGGTGCTACTAGTGTTCTTGTTATGATTTTTTTGTTGCCTCCAATTTTTATTTCAAGTTTTCCATTGCACTAAACAAAGTAGGTATTAAGGTTTCAAATTGTTTTTGTTAGAATTGATATTATTATATCATTGCATTTCTTTTACAGTTGTTGTTGTTGCCTTTAAAAAGCAAAAAGATGAGCAGAGAGGAAAAGAGGGAGACGATGAAAGAATATTAAAAAATGCTGCATGCAAAAGATGTGACTGTGATGAAGGAGAGGAGAGGATGATGATGATGATAAGTGTGGTGATGATAATCTTTTTGCTCTTTTTTCGCAACCTGCTTCCATTTGGTTTTATATAATTGAATGATGAAACCATAATATGAAATGAAACGAAAATGTTGGTGATGATCTTGTCGATAGTGTTGATATGAAGTTGAGTAAGACCAGTCTTGTTTTTTTTTCTTCAATGTATATCGAGAGAGAAGAAGAGTAATACGTAGGTACCACAAAGTACAAGCATTTTGCATTTTGCATTTCATATTTTTAATATTAATGTCATTTGATATTTCATATTTTTTTTCTTATCTTTTATTCTCCATTCATTGTCAAGCAATACTATACCATTGGCGTAGTCCGTCATCCTGTTTTTTGGTGGGTTTGATTTTTTAATAATAAAATAATTTTTATTTGGTATACAATGCAAAATTTAAATGCTTATCATTTCAGTTGAGTATTTATATAAACGTGTGCTCCCCTTTTTGTAGTATTCAACCAGACAGGATGTGTGTTCTGATTCCCTTTTCTGCAATTTGCAAGCAGATGTTTAGTTCGTGCAAATATCAATCGAGATAAATCCACTTTTGTCGTAAAATTTGCAAACTTAATAATTAATAATAAAATGACATTGTAAAAGTTTAACTCTGTATGAGCATACTTCTTATTCATCACCACTTAACTTGCAAACGAGTACAAATGAAATACTTAATTTTTGCTACTAATAAAGCCAAAATATGATGAAAATTGTATCACAGCGCAAAGTTCGTGACAGCTTCTTATTTTTTGTTCTACCAATTCAACCATCTTTTCTTTTTTTCAACAAAACTAGACGTGCTCTTGGAATCATTATTTAAAAAATGCTATCCTTTCCCATCTTCTCCACCTTTGCAAATTTTTCCAGTTCACAGCGACACACGCCATCATTATTCTCTTTAATATTTTTGGACTCCACCACTTGTCACTGACAATTATTGTTTGCATGCTTCTGTTGTTTGATAATAAAGGAATTAGCATAATTCGACATTGAAATGTCAAAAGGGGTTGAGAGACATGCGGTTTCTTACTGATATAATGATTTTCTGAACTGCGTCAAATAAATTATTTGTAGCAGTTTTTTTGCAACATTTTTTGGGTTCAGTCAGTTTGAGTCAGTTTTTGACAATAACTATCTTTACTGCAAGCACTATACACTACTCCTTTGTGAAATAAAATCATGCATAACTATCAGTGTAATTTTTATTCAATTTGTCACGCTCCTCCTATTGTAAAAACATGCCAATGGCATGACATGACCATGCTCACACATTCAAAATACCATCTCATCTCACAATCAAATCACCATTATCGTCATCATAATAACATTAGGTAAAATTAAATTTGAGAGTCCCTTTTTTCAGAAACAGACGAAAGAAGACGATGCATGTGCATGTATAATAGGCAAACATTCACTTGCTTTTTCTAACTTGCTCAAAGAAAAAAAACTTTTATACGCAGTATACAGCTAACAATAGAACTACACACAAATAAAAAAGCACAACAATAAAAAGTATATCAAATGGATGATGATGATCATCATCATGACATTTAAAATTAAATTTGAGAGTCCCTTTTTTCAGAAACAGACGAAAGAAGACGATGCATGTGCATGTATAATAGGCAAACATTCACTTGCTTTTTTCTAACTTGCTCAAAGAAAAAAAACTTTTATACGCAGTATACAGCTAACAATAGAACTACACACAAATAAAAAAGCACAACAATAAAAAGTATATCAAATGGATGATGATCATCATCATCATGACATTTCACATCTTTCCTCCACATTATGAACTTGTACTCTGGCTGCACTGCATGACTTTATTTTTGCGCCATCATGCATTCACACAGTGATTCTTGTCCTTTTTTGAATTTTCTCATATCACGCGGAGAATAAAAAACAGGCCGACCAAAATTAGTGTCTACTCATTCACACATATCATTCGTATAATTATCCTTATCGACATAATGCAATGGTGTTATCTTCAAAGTGAGTTAGCTACATCTTATAGGTAGGTACACTTTTAAATTTCAATATCATTCACTCGGCGCAAAAAGAAACAATTTTGGTCCTCTACTCTAAAAATCCAAATACCTACATGTGTACATGACCGTTTAGGGGAATAAAAAGCTCCGATGATGATGACGATAAGATTTCCCATCATATGCCGTGCTGCTGAGTAGAACATTACATGTTATATGTTATGATACACGTATTAATTCAGCCTAGCGTTGAAACTGTTGCTTTCATTATGTGTGTTTGCGGTTTACTTTTTTTTTACAAAAATGCAAGTGCCGCTTGGAACAACGTATAATACCCAACTAAAATATAATAATAATAACCTATTACAAGAAGCGCGCTCTTGATGTGTATTGCGTGAAAAGAATCGTGATTCTTCTTTTAGAAAAATAAATCTGTCGCCATTTTACTATCTGTCTGCATATTTTTTTTAGCAAAACCACTTGTGTCAATGTTAAGCACATTTTGATAATAATTTTCTTTTTCTGATTCTCAGCGACAACGCGAGAAGGAGGTATAGGCACTTATTTGCATTTAGGCAAAAGTTAAAGGGTGTACACAACATGGCGTTTATTGCGTGACCCTTGTCATAACATTTCGCCTTTTGTTGTTGAACGTTTATTATGTTTGTAGTTTGTAATAATATAGGTAAGTACACTATTATGATTTTTTAATCCTACAATAATAATATTTTCAGCCTTTACGACGACATCAAGAGATCAACTCAATGTCAACTTAAATCCAAATCCACGCTATAGAGAACAAGTAGGAAAATGCAGTAGTAAAATCTCTCTGCTGCCTTGAGTTTTTTGGATGCGCACTGCAGTTACAATAGTTTTTGTAGTAGTAGTGGTAGTCATCATCATTATTATCATCATCATGAATCATAACTCATCGTAACAATAATTTTCTCAGCTTTTAACATCAGTACCGTGAATAATATTCTGTGACTGTTACTGATTCCTACTCACAAGTCACAACTCACTCTTATTCTCTGTCACAATTTTCGGTAATCTTCTCATTCTTCTGGCATTTTGTCTAGTTGCTTAACGAGCACTATATACTCTTCCCCCACCACCAACACGCAAAAGTCAAAAGTAGATTGTAGGATTGTGCAAAACTAAACTACTCCTTTGCTGCTGCTGTTGGTGGTGGCGGCGGCTCTATAGTAAATGATGATGATAATATGCTTTTTCAATCATAATTTTCAGCAAAGCCATCATACCATAATATTCATCATGGTTTATAGCTAGTTAAAATCCTTTTCCTACATTTCCTTATTATTCTCTCGTTGTTATTATGTGCAGCGTAGTAGTTTACAATTTATTCTAGTTGTGCGTGCATGTGGCAGGCATAAAAAGCATGCCTTATTATTGCTGCTGCGATATTCAATCCATATGCAGTTCGTCAGCAGAGATTTAATAAATATTGTGTTTTTGTAACTTATCATCATCATAAGAGTATTGAATTGTATTGCATGACACATTATGTTATTGTGAACTTTTTTATCTTTACCAAATTTTCTCATACAATAGTGTGTGCACTACTGCCGCTAATTGTTCAATTATAACCATTACATACAACCATAAAGCACACAACACCTTATAAAATGGTAAAGAATTATGTACGTCGACATACATTGTGTACACCTTTAGTATAACAGTATAGTGTGCGGTGCAATGTTGTGTTTTGTCGTGCTAATCTTTATGTCCATCTAGGCTTGCCGATTCTAGTACAAAATAAATGTTTGATATTTTAATACATCGAGTGTGTGAAAATAGGACCACATAAATCATACTAATAGTTGCCTGAGAGTAAAAAAAGGTACAGGGGATATTGTTGCACCAGACAAAATAATTGGAATATGGTGGATTCTAAAGTGGATGAGTCAGACATCAGCAATCATCATCATCATCAACAGCAACACAGGGAGGTAAACACACAAGTCAGAGCACAAAAAAATGAAAATACTGAAGCCGAAGGACTTTTGCTGCTACATAACGATCAGACCAGACAAAAACATAACTAGGGAGGTAAACCATGAATGAGCAACAGAAGCGCAAACCAACCATGCAATGTTATATAAACTGAAACTGATTGCTTGTAAATAGCCAGGCAAGTGGGAGCTAACGTGCTTCTAAATGACCAAGTTTTTATTTTGGTAAAATAGGCTACATTTTCTGTGTAAGTTATTTCAGCAAAAAAGTACGGCAAAGTCGCCTTTGAGCCGCCACAAAACGATAATTTGAAATTCGAAATAATGAGAGATGAAAATTTTGATGAGTGTAACAATGAATTTTAGAATTTAGAATTTTTGTGCAATAGAGGAAAAATCTCTGAAATGTTATATAATTTGGTTAAAAAAGATGAGAAGGATGAGCAACACATAAATTATTATTGTATAGGTATATTGGTATATTAAGAAGGATTATGTGATGCTTCTTCAAGTTATCTTGCAAAATTCGGTAAACGTTTTTCTGTTTTCAGTTTTCATGGCATGTTCTGTGTGATACGGCAAGATGAGCACAACAACAAGAAGCATGCATGCATGCACCTCTATTATTTAACGCATCATCTTTGAAATAATCATAATTTCATTTGTTGAATGTACTCCATAATAAGAAATGACGTCATCCAATCGTGTAAAATCCCTTCTACCTGCTGCTACTGGCTTTTGGTCGGTTTCTGAGTAGTGAGATTGGTTGAGGTTTTTATGCAATATTACTCCCCCTCGTTCCATCCTTGGTACAAGTAGACTAACTCGACTAACTAGCTAAAAAATTGTATAAAAGGTACTACACAGTACGTGCTTGGTAAAAAATAAAGCTTTTATGGAAAAAATCTAAAAACCCCATCACAGGATATAATCATATAATCATGTTCATTTAATCTGAATCTCCGCTCTGCTTCCCCCTTTTAGACAGTTTCAAAAAATGCAATGTTATCCACGTACAATTTCCTTTGCAGTAGCTACTACCACGAATCCGATTCATGCTACTTTTAGTGAACCTGTCTCGTGTGTGCATGTCTCCAAATGATTGACATGCAGTGAGATATGATATCCGACCTTATGGTAGGTATCTAATCGGACTAGTCACCGTCGTCATCCAACACTCATCACCATGCTATGCTACTAGCACACACATAATATACTGAATGGCATGTCCCAAGCCTACTACTACTGACATATAACACTACACTGAAAATACTATAGAGGAAGTTTTTTCCTAAAGTTCAACAATAATAAAGAAATGTTTGCAGTGAGATTCATAATTGCCATCCTCATCTCATGAACACATAAAGTTCTACCTACACCACACCACCGCACATGAACCTGTCTCGTGTGTGCATGTCTCCAAATGATTGACATGCAGTGAGATATGATATCCGACCTTATGGTAGGTATCTAATCGGACTAGTCACCGTCATCCAACACTCATCACCATGATATATGCTTATGCTACTACCACACACGTAATACACTGAATGGCATGTCCCAAACCTACTACTACTGACATATAATACTACACTGAAAATACTATAGAGGAAGTTTTTTTTCCAAAGTTCAACAATAATAAAGAAATGTTTGCAGTGAGATTCATAATTGCCATCCTCATCTCATGAACACATAAAGTTCTACCTACACCACATCCACCGCACATGAAACTTACTTTGTTTTTGTTGTGGCTTTTATTGTTAGCTGTTGCAAATGACTATGATTACAAACGGTGAACTATTATTCTTATTGGTATGCTAACCTACTCGTATTCGGGGTACACAATATGTTCACTACAAACTAAAAACCATGCGTGCAAGAGAAATGTGGTGCGATGTTGACGATGATGAGTCATAGTCAGCAGCAGCAAACTATTAGCGTCATCGTCATTCCTTTTGAGACGGCTCAGTGGATCAATAAAGGCAAAAAAATAAGATAGTAGTGATATTAGTACCTAATCTCATCATCAGTCTTTTGAAAAGAGTAAAAAAATATTTACTCATCTTGAACTAACAACCGTATATTTACGCATACGCATACTTTTCTGCCTTTTCCACACATTGTACAGTATAATGCCTATTTTTACACTTTCATGTATTATCTTTGTATTTTTATATTGCAATCACAGTTATCACAATAATATAAAACCAGTATGATCAATAGGTAAGTAGGTACAGAGACTTTTGCGATCATGATGATGATGACAGTGACGACGGCTTCAGTTTTTGGAGTTCAGTCAAGCAAGAGTAGGTATATATAGTACAGTGATTCTTTTATATATAATGCCTATTTTTACACTTTCATGTATTCTCTTTGTATTTTTATATTGCAATCACAGTTATCACAATAATATAAAACCAGTATGATCAATAGGTAAGTAGGTACAGAGACTTTTGCGATGATGATGATGACAGTGACGACGGCTTCAGTTTTTGGAGTTCAGTCAAGCAAGAGTAGGTATTAACAGTACACTCAGTACAGTGATTCTTTTATATGTTTTTCTTCTTATCAGTAGGTATTTCTTCAACCAACTAACCTGTTGTGAGTCTGGTTGGTTGGTTGATTAGAGCAAAGACGATGATGATGATCAAGTGATAGTGCAACAAAGTGCAGTAATGCAATCCTCTCTTTAGATCATTCTTTTTCCCAAAAAATTCTCAAATCATATCAGCAGCAGCGTAATTGTTAAGATAACGTTATAGAGCTAATCATCCTCACACGCATTCCTACACACAAACAGATTGTGATTGAGTACAATGGAAACAATAATGAGCGGAAAATACACGGTAAACTTTATTCAGCTTGATACAAGTTAGCATACTAGGTATCTGGGTACTTAGGTACAATATAAATACTTATGCACGCATATTGCATACATCAATCGGCAGAAGTAGTAGCTGTTTGCTCCTCTTACCTAGTGTCAATAAGATTCCACCTTGAGTACACAGATACGCTACTGCCAACCCAAAAGTAATGTAAAATCGCGCACATGTTGAAGAATGTAAACACAACAGAAAAATACCTGCTGCATTTTATTACGCACCTGAGTAATTTTCATTTTACATTTTAAAGGTGCAATAAGTAATATGGTTAATTTTGAGAGTGCTCAAAATCAGTACAGCACAAGTAAACTCTACAGTATTCACGGCCTGAATGATACTCCAAAAAGTAAGGATAAAAGTTAGAATCCTCATGCTTAATACAGGTAGCGATTGAAGTGAATGGAGTAAACATTTTCTTAAATTTCTTTTGTAGTAGTGATCTCATAAATAAGATTGCCTGTGGCCCATATTATGTGCTTTTGCTCGTCTATATTATTATATGTACTTAAATGACAGAGAGCAGACTATACCTACAGGAAAGTAAGTTTACTATGTAGCGTTAGTAGAATAAACCATTTTTACTTTAACAAAACGTTAAGCAATTTAATTTACTACGTGCAAATGAACAGCGCAGTACGTTAACATGAGATAATGTGGACATCGTCTATAAATTCTAATATGTACTTAAACTACTTTTTTTAGCTTGTACTTGACTTGAAGAAGAAAACTAAATAAAAATAATGATAGTTTAATGATGATATAAAAAGGGCTTTAATAATCATATTATTATGTGCGCTATATACAGTAAATGTGCAGTATTTGAAGTTACGTTAAGCAACCACCACACAAACAACATAATTAATCTTTCGTACAAAACTTGAGATTAAAAAAACTTTTAAATTACATTTGTATTATCTAAATGTTACACACATACCCAGGCATAATATAATAATATCTTTGTAATATCTTTAAAGAATTTAAAACTTTTTTTTACAAAAAGTGCACAATAAATACATAGTACTACTTGCAACAAACAGCAGTAAGCAAATGCTAGCTGCATCCTCCTCACTTGTCGGGATCGTCATCATGATCTTCACATGATAAAAAAGTAATATCATTAGGCACAGCGCGTTTTGTACGCACGCGTGCATTCTTTTAATATCATTCTAATATCAAAAAAATAAATATATCCTGCAGAAAAGTGTGCTGCTGTACTACTGCTTACTATTTTATAATATTTTGTAAACTGTAATTTATTATGTATGCACATATAAAGTATCCTTAACTAGTGCATTATAATGTATTTTGTGTGTACAAAAATTGTTCCACTATTTATTATCATTATAAGTGAAAAATATTCTCCCTTCCCTGAAAAGAAAGTTCATGTTTTTTTGTTTGTTTGCAATGATTTTCGTGATGATATAGTGGTAGTTGCTTCACATTTTCTTTTACAAAATAATTCTTATAAACTACTACTTTTACAACAACAACTACTACTACTGCTTATCAAAGTAAAAAATATGACAGTTTCTTGTTATTATTTAAAAAACAATAACAACCGCCAGCACACCAACTTCACCTTGTGTTTATTTATGGTCTAAAGCGCATTACAAACTGAAAGTAGTTGATTTAAAAAATAAAATATTATGCTGTAAACAGCATAAAAATAATTTTTCCTCTTCACTACTCCGACTCCATTCTATTATGCGCCTTACTGCGCACCACAGCACATGGTGCATACGTAACAGTAATAAAACTATACAAGATATTTAAGCAGAGACAGAGATGACAATAAATGTCGCATAAACACTTAACAATTTTTGCACACGTTGAGCCCTAAATACATACTTGTACTCTATTCGATTAAAACTGTGCTACAAATAGTCACATGACAAATCAACCACCTACCGAAATCATACATTGCATTGGCTCTTCAAAGGAAAGTTGACATACTCATCATAAAAAAGTGGCAATGCAATGGTCAAAGTATAGTGGCATCATAATCATCGTCATCATTAAACGCGGCATGCATGGCGGAGACAAAAAACAAAAAGATTTTTGATCCCTTGCTTTTTGTGAGGTTGGTGTCAGTGGCACATGATCGTGATTAGCTAACAACAGCACAACATGCAATGCAATGGTCAAAGTATAGTGGCATCATAATCATCGTCATCATTAAACGCGGCATGGCGGAGACAAAAAACAAAAAAGATTTTTGATCCCTTGCTTTTTGTGAGGTTGGTGTCAGTGGCACATGATCGTGATTAGCTAACAACATCACAACAAAGTAAATCTTACCATGATGAGATGATGCAGCAGCCTACCTTGAAATATTGTATAACAAAACCACTAATACTACTACATGGTCCTTTTGTACATAGCTATATGCCTATTGCCTATATGTTCTTTTATATGTACGTTTATTTTTAAGAAAAAAAACCTGATTTAAGTAGCGCCGACTCGACTTACTGCTGCTGGCGATGACATTGCCACTGACATTAGATTGGACGATGATGATAGCAGAGTTAAAGTCAAGTATTCGCAAAGAGATATTATTTAGACCTAAGTTCATGTCGATATGATAAAAAAGGAGTAAAGTTGTTGTAAGTTGTATAGTAGTTGGTGAATGAAAATGATATAATTTGTTAATGTCTTTGTGTTTTACTTTAATACACTTGTTGATAGTAAATCGTGTACACGACACATATACAATCGAGAAAAATACTACCGTGTATTATTTTTTTCTTGCCACTTGTCTTCACAATATATATATTTAATGTACATACTTTTCATAAGATTTTTGCATGTTTTTCTTTCACTCGATGATAATTTACTGATATTGGTCATTAAAGACGATTATTATTGTTTATTGTGATGTAGTTATGTGGAATTGTCGCTGCCAATGTTTTCCAATTATCGTACCGTTCACTGCACTGTGGTGTAAATGAATGCTAAAGTTTAATGTACGGCAGCGTAAGCTAATAGCTACTACTTAATATTTAATGTGTTGCTATTATTGCATAAAAATGACTCATATGCCGATGACTAACAACACAAGTAGGAACACTGCCAAAAGTATGCACATTGCACATTGTCGTTCTTCTTGTCAGCAGAATCATTCAGCAAGTTGGTTTCTTGTAAAGTGAGTGCCTTAACAAATTGTTCGTACAACGTTAGACTTGCGTAAGCGTCATCTCAGTAATTATCTTCTCCTTCACAACATCATTATTATTACTCTCGGACAATTAAACGAGCATTTTGGGTACGTACACAGATTCAAATTTCAAATTTGTCG
>JAANSP010001860.1:0-14111 GCA_036850745.1 Homidia socia | reverse complement strand
CAAATGGCATGGGAAAAGGAATGTCTTGTGGGGGATTATCGTCAAAATCAAACCTTTTAACTGGTGTTTATGTATTGTTTGCTCAACCACTTTAACGCCATTAACTGCAGTTGAGATTACATTATAGTTACAATACTTTCAAACAATGGAATATAATATTATAACCAATTACCTAGAGAGCTAATTTTTATTGATGCTTTTAGTTATTATGCTGTTTTCCGCCAAATGTCAAATAGTGTCATTGTACAGCATTATTGACAATTTATTTTATTCCATGCTTTAATACTGTATCGAACCTCTACAATTGAACGCCTCAATTTTCTACTGATACCCATTAATTTTCAAAATGGCGGTGATAGTAATTGTTGGGATAGTCAGCAGACAGACACTAATCCATAACAGATTTTTATACAAGAATAATAACACTTGACTTTTACAGCAGTAATAATGGTGAATGCTGATTATTGCAATAGCAGACAACAATATAATAGTTGGTAACAATAACAGTAATAAAAACTAACAATTGGCAACTTTAGACAGTAGAAAGGATACTGCGGCAAGTTATACATATTTCTGCTTGTCGAATTGCTCCTGTAGCATACATTTTAAAATAATTATTATTCTACACATTTATTTTTGCTAATTGTTTTAATACCTAGTTATTTTACAGAAGAGCTTTTGCTTGATTCTGGGATGACAGGATTCTATCCTTCTAGAAAAAGGGTAAACTATTTATCTAGAAAAGGAGAAGGAATGGGAAGAAGTATGAACTAGTGACTAGGGAAATACGTGCAGTCAATTCACATGTACAAGAATATGTTTAAAAAATACAGCCTTTTATACAGAAGAAATGACGTTTTTAAACGTTGTCTTAAATGTTGAACGAAGAAGCAAAAACAAAGATTAAAATTTCAGTCACATTTTACCACTGAGTAATGTGTAAAACCAATCTTAGTATTTTCACAAGTATCGCGTTCATTTATTACTACCTTAAAATTATCCCGAGCACCTAATTGGTTTAGGTAGTAATTTACTTAAATGTGCTATTGTGTAGGTAAGAAGGTAGTTTTAAAATGTATATTTTTACTCACAGTACCTAAGTCAAATGGCAAACGTTTTAGTACGAGCAATTAAAAAACGATTATTTAATAAGATGTTGTGTGTACTTTGTTGATTTTGAATGCTCTATGCTCATATTTATGTATTGACTGTTATTAATTAGCAATCAATTTAGTAAAATGTATGAAATAATCAAGTTGAAAAGCTCACTATTGTCCATGTTCTTAATTTCAGAACAATTATCAATTGATGAGCATTGTAAAATGAAGAAAACATGTAAATGAACTGAATACAGATTAAATGTTAAGGTGAAGAGAGAGGTATAATAAAATGTGCGCATGTGAGAAGATGGAAGGACAAAGAATTTTATAGTTCAAATCCACTGACAAATTATGTGTTGTCCACAACTCTCGTTAAAGGGATTCCATAATTCTTTTTATAAACTCTAGAGCTGCTTGTTTGCTTCATTAAACAGGTTGGGCTACGCACTGCAGACCCTTCAACTCTTAACCATATTGACCTTAATCAAGATAATAAGCTGTGTGGGTTCCTAATCATGTTTACCCGCCCGCGCATCTATTCACCAGTCATTATCATAATTTTTGTTACAAGACACAGAGACGTAAAAAAATTCAAGGGCCATTTCTTACCCCTTTTCTTGTCCGTCACTTGAATTGTATTTTACGTATAAAAAGTTTAAAAAAGTGTGAGCGTTTATATCAGGATTTATAGACGATAATGTTACATTCCTACTCAATTTTCCATAATTCTCTGAATAAATTATCAGCCCCGATGAGGGACAAATAATTACCAAGGTACTGTTCCATTTTTTAAAGAAAAAAACATCTACAAATGAATACGACAAATGAATACGACAAATAGAAACTTGAGCAAACTATATACACCTGCACCTCCTCCTCCTCCTTCTCAACTACTCCATTCCACGTGGTGCATCTCATCTAACAACAACATCATTAATCATTCTATTTTTTCGATAAACCCTCCATTTACTCAACAAAATGGCAAAATTAATGTGCAATCTTGAGGAAAAAAATTCCCTAAATAGTTACGCCAATAATTCGTTTCATTTGAAGAAAATGAAAATCTCCCCCCTTATCATTTGCTCAAGTATGTGTGAAGTTGCAGAGTAAGCAACATCACTCCTCACTATTATTGTTGTAGATAAACTCTTTTCTGATTATTATTGTGCCTATATTGATTGATTAACTGATTATTACTCCCATCAACATCATCACCATCATCACGCTTTATCAATAGAAAAAATCAACTAATCCACATAAATTATATCAATGCGTTGATCTAAAAGTGCATATTGCAGTGAAGCTTTAAAAATAACTCCACTTTGAAAATTCATCATCATCACCACCACCGTATCTTTAAGCCATAACCAAAAGAGAAAGAGTCAATGTAGCGTGTAAAAGATAGCTGTACTGTGTTAAAAAATACGTTACATTTTTGTCTGTTTGTGGTAAGGTCACACCATGTACGAAACACTTGTTTTAGCACTTTTACATACTACAGAAAGTACAGTTAAATCTGATCTAATCACTGTTGCACTTTACTATTACCCTCTGCCATACTGAATGCTGACTGATTGCCTCAAAGTCATCTTTTAACAAAAACATATTCTTTGTTCCGCTTAGACGCCTCCTCCCCCTCTACAGTTCTCATATTATATCTTTAATGATGCTACACATTTTTTTAACTTCTGGTTTTGAATGATACATTGATGCATATATACATATTTAATGTTAAATTATACATATGTATAGTTACAACTATACCAAACTAAAACTTGAGTTTTAAAAATACAGTCAAGTTGCCCACATTTACTTTACGATTTTTTTCTAGAAAAAAAGATGAAATGCATAATAACATTTATTTAAAGTTGGAAAAACTACTATTGTTATTTTGGCAACTCCCAAACCATGTTGAGTATCTCAGTTTCATTTTATTAAAAGCGCTTTTGCAGCTATATGCTGTTGCTGGTAGTAATTAGCTTTCCGAACAATGTTTTGGTGGTTTGCATCTCAATCTCAACAACTCTTTCCTGCTTAATTAAGCCTATGTTTTTGTATAAAAACTAAATAACCGATAGTTTCTTCAATTTAAAGTCATTTCATAATGTACAATTTACATATACAAACATGAATAATATTTATCTTTCCTTTCCCTTGAAACAACCAAACATACAGTATGTATATTTTTTGGTAATAGTTGTTTGCTTTAATCTTTTCATTAGTCTAGCTGCTGGTGGCAATAGTACAAAATATTATACCTATCTTGTTTTGCTTGCGTTTAAAAACACGCTTGCGTGTATTTACATAAGTACAAGATTCAAAAAAAATATTCTCTAGGCTTGCATAGGCATCTAGTATATAGGTATATATCCATCGTTTATCAAACTACTTGATCTTTTAAAAATTACACTGCATCATCATGAATATTTAAATAAGTTACATAAGCAGCTTCCCTAAGGGTTATCATTATGTGCAAATTAGAATTTTATCTGTATTGTGAATCGTCAAGTCATACTCATCAACAATGCAATGGTCGAAACATAAAATGTTTAACAAAATATCAATAATAAATAAGTTTAAAGTCAACAACAGATGATTTTTTACTCTTTACCATTTACTTCAATTGTTGCGGAATTGTTTGCGATTTTTATTATCACATTTTAGTTTACAACCTTACCAATTTTCTTGCGACACAAACAAAGTAATCATAAAAAGCTTGTTGTATGATCATCATTATGGTCACCTTTGAATTTCTTGAATGCTTATTGAATAGCCTAATGACGTAATTGTAATGTAGTATCCAGTGAAGACATTGCAAAATTTATTTTTCAAAAATAGATGGATTAACGAGTGGATCAAACAAGACACTGTGAAATTTTAAAATATGAAAACAACGCAAGAGATGGAGGTATGTATAGGTAAAATGATCCTTCTTGTTCTTTATTTGGACAAAGACAGTACAAGTTCACAGGATTTTTACACTGTAATAAACATTCAACTTTGGAAGCACACATTTTATTTTGAACTTGTTTAAAAATATTGTTATCGTATGACTACATGCGATAAAATGATGAGATGAATGTTGTTCCCCAAGTTTTTTATAAGTATTTTATATTTGTCGTATATATAAAGAGTGTCGCTTAATGAAGTGGAATCTCGTGTTTTTCTCTCGTCACTTGTTGTATTATCAGCATAGATAGATTAATACTTAATTTAACAAGAGCTTAAAGCTCTTAGAATGGTGTCGGGGCCATGTCAAGCGACAAAGCAGTAGCAGCCATGCTGTTATTTCATTGTCCTTATCTATGCACTTCTTTGAGAAAATGCAGATTGTAGTAAAATGAGAAATGAAAACGAAAGTGCATGTTTATTTTACTGTTGCTACATGCCTGAACACAATATCCCCATCGGTAAACACTAAACAGATGCAAAAACGGTAATACTGGCCAGTGATTCTTTTTTTTAATTCATTACGTCATTGTCCGTTCTTAGAAGGAAAGTACACAACAAATCTGGGTTTATTCACTGCCACCACTCGAAAGTAGTCATTAAAGCACTACATATATTGGTAGTAATAATAATGGTTTTATTATAACAAGAGGCTGCAGAATCAATTTTCAGCATTTTATGATTATAAGCATAGTACTTACTTTAAGTATTTCATATTTAAATGTAATCATAATCATTATTGATGACGGGTATATAGGGACAATGCAGTAGAAGTGGCCGGTATTGATGGTGATGGTGACATCAAAAAAAATATATTTAATACGCACCTGATATGATGTAATCTACAACGAGCAATAAGAGTATCCAAAAAGATGCCTTGTACCCTTCAAAACCACCAGTGCTACTACTACCACCGTTAGCAACAAGCAGGACACATTTTTATAGGCTCGTGCATTGTCAATAAATGAACGTTTTTCTGCTGACATGCTGTACAATAATCATTGAATGAACACAAATGCGTAATAATAAATGTTAGGTATGTGTGTGGTGTGGTGTGACAAAAATGTAATTATTGTCGCAAATCACACAGAACCAATGTGAAGGTAGACAAATCCCTCTTTCATCATCTTTTATGTGTGTGCTCAGTTGATCTTTTATTTGCACTGTATTGTCTCTTGTCTCTACTATTTTTGTATTATGCTAATGAGTCAAAAGGACAAAAGAGACATATAATATTTTGGTTAAGGCCTCAACGGCTCCGCATCATCATCCTTATTTGATTAGAATCTAAAAAGGTTTGACATCCACATCATCGTCATCATGATGATCATGGGATGTGTCCCCTCTTTATAGATTTTTTATTATGGTGTCAATAAGGTATGTCCATCATTTCTCTCTCTCCTCTCCCTCGCCACACAATATTCCACTCTCTCAGATTTTACAAGACTACGCTACTGAAGCTATAAAGTGATGGTGAAGTTGTCAATATTCTCATCATCGTCATCAGGAGCGCTAAAAATAAGAAATGCACAACATAGTTCACTTTGTCAATCACGAATCATTCATTGACATTTTATCCTTTTTACCTACTCTGATGATTGGTATTGGGGACAAGACTGTGCAGGGCCTATAACATTTTTTGTTAAAGTGAAGTTAGTAGAATGCATGGTGTGGTGTGGTGGTATGATGACGATAAAATAAGTATGACGAGATTTAAAATATTTGCAAATTACAACACTGAAGTCTTTGTCTGTGGTGTAATAATATGTAGCCTTAGCCTTCCGTTGTCATAGTTATAATAGATAGTAATGTAAGTACAAGATAAAATCAGCCATAGCATCTCATCGCTGGTATCGATGAATGCTTATCGTTCTTCGTATCATTGTCTTGTCACTCGAGTACCAGTACTGGTGGCTGTTGTGGCTGGCTTCGCGGTGGTGGTGATGGTGGTAGTTTGTATTTTTACGTGCTGTTATAAATCCTTATCGTCTCCATCATCGTTTGCCTCTACGCATTGTCGAATGAAAGGGAAGAGGGAAAAATTGTAAGAAACTTTTACTTTTTTTGGGCCTACCTAGCTCACTCATTAGGAAACCAAAATGACTTTATCGATGATGATGATTATGATGACGACGATGAAGATCTTATGATTGCCTAATAATAGTAATATTGTATCTGTGGTGATTGTGTTTTAGTAATCACGTTGAAGATTCTTAATCAACTCCACCTTCCCTTCTTCTTGTGCTATATCAAAATGAAGATAAAACACTGGGCAACTTACTCAAATGACATCCTTCATTTTGTTTTTTATATTTCTCCATTGTATCTCTTGGCTCATTTGCATTTCATTCCTTATGAAATCCCCTCTTCATTTTTAACAATAACAATAATAGTAGTATTTGTATACAGTATACTTTACTCACGTCACTAAAGCTGAAAAAATAATAGTAGATACAAATTTGCCCATAAATGATGAGCAGGTATTACCAATTACAATAAAATTGCATTGTCCAAGTACAAACAGTGCATTTACTAATTAGGAATTACACACATCTTATTATTATAACACATCTTTGCAATAATAACAGTACATCTCTCAAGGACACCGTGTGTGTATATAATAAGACAGCATTAATTACTAATACTACCGTATTCTTGTGCACATACAAGAGTACCTTCACAGTTTGTAAGGAAGATAAATTTAATTAATTCTTCTAATTTTGCATCTCATACTAGTTTGAATTGGACGAAAATAGAAGAAACCGTGTCATTTACGTTTTTAGGTGAAATATAGGTAGCGCCTTGTGTAATAGTTATTGTACAGCGAAAAAAATACAAGCGTTTGATCACTGGGGTTTATGCACGAGTCTTAAGCAAAGTGATGTTTTAATACATGCACCCTGTCAAACAATACATTTAGCTGGCCTCTTTTCACAGCAATTTATACAGATGCCTATATTCACATGCATTAGTTATGAGGCGCTTATTCTTACGCATTCTTGTATGCTTAAGTAGTACTTTTTACATAGGAAATTCAACAACGTTGTGGCGCAGTTGCAGCACTGTCAAAACACAAAACATTGCAATGAAACGTCTTGCAAAATCGTAAATCATATATTAGCTATCTCTAATCAATACCGAGCATATAAACCAGATAAAGCCAAAAAAGGAAACCTTTTATATCTCTAACGAAAGCTCTATTTTTGCTTCAGTCAGACAAACACTGAATAAAAGTATCTTTGATAAGACACAAAAAGAGGTTGGTTACTATAATTTATTATTTCCTTTCTTGGTTCAAAGATCCCAATTATTTTGTTCAGGTAGGTCAGTAATTTGCCGAAAAACAATAGCACTTTCTTCAATCCCAATAACAATAACAAGGGAAAATGATGTTATGATATCATTTAAATGGTAATCTAATTATTCATCTGTTACTATCCATCAGAAAAGTTTTTGGGGATGTTGCTTGCTGTGAGGATGACACACACCCCCGGAGTGAGTTCAGAGATGTGTAATTTTTAAATCGTCACTAGCGTTTCATCGTTTCAGCAGTAAACTATAGGGACAACCAAATAAAATTATTAGTGTGATCACCAAAGTAATGTTTTGCCCTTCACCACTTACTAATCTCTTTGTCTGCGTCGTGGCAATTATGATCAATTTATAATAAAGTTTATTATTGTTTGTCTCTTCTGATTAGACTCGAGTAATCATAAGACTACAAATGTCCTCCTTATGATGATGATGATATATACTACAATATTGTACACATCTCTGTTTGCATTAACAAAAAGGAAAGTTTTTTTCTTCTCCGTTTAATTTACTGTCTTCCACGATACACCACTAAATAATACAAAAGTCAGCCAAAATATGAATTGTTTGCGGTTAAAGAAATCAGACTTCTCCACAGAATCACCGATGATATCTGTATCTCTCCTCTCGTCTCTCGTTTTATTTTTGATCAACAAGAAGGCTAATGACTTAATCTACCACAAAAAAGAAGAGAAAAAGAACAACAACTATGAGATTACTTCATTTTATTTTCATTTGGGAATGGCATTTTATAATGCAAGCAAGTAGTAAATCCACTCTGATTGTAAAGTAACCCATACAAAAAATATAATATTTATTTTTTGTACAGGTAGGAGTACCATAATCAAGATTATCATAAAATAATAATCGTCACTGTACTGGTGATGCTACTGCTGCTGCTGCACTACTCTATATTAATCAGTACTTTGTATTAACATTATTACCACCACCAAAATACAATTTACAACAATAATACCAAGACTATTACCATTTTATCTCTTTCGTGTAATTATTGTAACATGTAACAACGTTAAAATTAACAGACAAAAGTAACCATAAACCAAGTACAAACAAAATCAAGTCGAGAAGAGAGGAACAACATGAAAAAATTTCTAATCACTTCTGGCTTTCCATACCATACCACCACCTCTAGTAGTAATAATAATCATCATAACAATAAACCTGAGCTCAACATTAAGTTTGATTTCTGCTGCTGCATATTATTTTTCTCCTTTAAAAAGCGAGTAGAGAAAAAAACAAGAGGCATATCAACATGAAACTAAACAACAACATCACGAACACAGATTCTCCTAAAATATTTTCTTCAGCAAGCATCTCAACATCGGAATGATGATGGAGGAGAGGAGTGAAGAGAATATGATGATGATAAATTTGTAAAAAAAATATAAAAAGAGAATGAATGAATTTTTGTAAACAAATTCAGTCCAACGCCAGCATGCAGATAGAGTAAAGCTCAGTCAGTCACCGTAACGTTATTTTTTACCATTGCATTAATGCCATCATTATCATCTCATTCATTACAAATCAGAGCATCTTTCTGCCAACGAAACCAAGAAACTTTCAGTTTTTTCTCTCCTTTCCTTTGTTCTACTCATCAAATTTTTCACGAAAGAACGTGAACTAAACAGAATCACCGTATTGCATACAATGAGGAGGAGAGAAGAACCGCTGGTGCTGCGCTTCTGCGCTGCGCCATGCCGTGGCTATTGTATATCATTTTCTTTCTGTTACACCGCAAGTGCCAAAACAATGCAAAAACAAGCCAGTGCAATGCTACTGCTACTAGTTAGTCAGTCTGCTACTTATGATGATGAGCAAAGTGCAACTAGGATATGCTGCTGTAAAAACAAAAAAAAAGAATTACAAAAGACAAAATAATGCAGGTAAAGCAGAGTATAAAGTGATGATGAGAATAATGGTATTAAAATGATTGCAAACAACTAATAACAATAAACTTGCCCCATTTAATATTAATTTAGACAGCACATAATAATGATAAGCGTTTATCTGCAAAGTAAAAAATTAAACATCTTTTTACTATTTTGATTTGATATAAAGTTGGTATAAGAGGGATAAAGAGAACAACAAATACCTTTGCATACCTGTGCGTACACTTGTACCCAACGCAATAACAATTAATGGTCAATACATGACCATCAGACACGCACAACAATTACTCAAATGACAGAAAATTTAAAGAAAAGACAGAAAACTCAATTCGCTCACACTTGATTGATAGTTTTCTTACCTGATATTGCACGAATGTAAATCGTCATCATATCGCCGTCGTCACACTTGCTCATTTTTACTTAAAGTTGTGTACTCTTCTCCTAGCTAGACTAATTTAAAATGCGACTGATGATGACGCTTTATTTGTGTAGGTATGGCGGTGGTGGTATTTAACAATTTTTTCACGCTTTGATAAGGAACGACACTACTACTTGATTCTGTCTCTGCTGCTGCTGCTTCACAGAAACCGTAAATGATCAAAGCACGGTTTTTCTGTCTCTCTCTCTGTGTCTTTTTGATGATGATGAAGAGTGACGCAATTGACATAGAAGAAAACTTTTACTTTTTTGTCTTTAGTTGGTTTTTAAAAATATTATGGTTACTTGGGGGTTTACAACAGTGTAAAATGAATTGCATGATTTAGTTTGGTTGTTCACCTAAAAAATCCTTCTACAGTTATAATTGTTATTGCGGCTGTATGTCCTCCTGGTATTATTTATTTACTTTAACAAAAGCTTTCTATAACCTAACAATGTAGTCGCTTTCATCATCATCATTTAGTCTAGGTATTCTTTTCTATTCTCGGCACATTGAAAAATTAATCGTCGTCTGAAGGAAATGGAGTGGAAAACGGATGCCTTTTGGCTTGTCAGGTGTGTTTTTTTCATCAGCTCATTCATTCCTTCACTCATTCATCAAGCCTGCCATTTTTTACCCTCACCTTACCTCACACACAGTTACACTACCTTTTGAAACCCTACCGAAGCATCTATTATTGTACTTTGTTCTTTGTTTTGATGCTTTTAGCAACTGAAGGAAAAAATATAATTTGTCATGGGTAACTGCTGCTGACTATGACTTTTTATTGTTGGTGACAATCATAACGTAATACAGACGCATGCTTTATTGTTTCGTGTGTTCGGCATTTCCTTTAAAAATATAATTGTGAGGTTTAAAATATCATTGTGTGATATGCAATAATAAATAGGTGTGTGCACACTGACAAATCTTCAAGAAAAATATCAGTTTTTTTCTTTTTTGGCTGTAACAATGATTTTAATTTTTATCATAATAGGATTATGACATGCCACAAATAAATGTAACACGTTAGACGACACGTAATAGAAGTTTGGTTGTGAGTGCGCGTTTATGTGTACGTACGTGCTCAAAACGTCCTCAATGATTGTCGTCATAAAATAATTTATCAATGATTACGATATACGAAGAAACATGATTTCGAAAAAAGTTTTAAAAAATTTATCATTTTTGCTTTCGTCGAAAAAAACGATGTGTATTATTTGTATTTGTTAAAATGAAGAAAAAAGGTGTTTAAAAAATAAATTGGCTCATTTTTCATCTCTACCTGCTTTATTTTCGATTTACTATATATAAGGTGACTTGAGTCAACTTGCTCAAATAAATGTGTATTACGATGAATGATGAATAATTTATGAAAACATGTGCGTTTCGATAGTAGGCAGAACCGACGAGGCTTGAAGTACTCTGCGTCTGCAGTAGTAGTAGTGATGACACGCATTGTTGTAACCAACACCAGAGAGGTTGGTTGTTTCTTGCAAGATACAAAAAAATTAACTGCAATTCCTAAGCTCAGTTTCTTCCAACAAAATGATTGTTGTGTTTGGGTTGCCTTTTTCTGGTAGTGTCTCAACCCGTCATGTTGTTGCAGCAACAAAAAAAATTCAAAGTTCGATGTCACCACTTTTGTTTAAAGGAAACAGTCACATCATGATGATGATAGTATATTATGTTGTTGTTGTTGTTTGGTATGCATGCATGCACAGCACACGCTTTTTGTTTAAATATCAGTCTGCAAATTACCAAATACCACACCTCCTCCTTCACAGTTCATTCATAAAAAAGGCAGAGGATAGCGCAATGAGTGATATCAGGTAACCCTTTCAAAGAACTACCCTTATAATTTACGGTCCTTATTATATATGAGCAAATTAGGATAAAAGGGTTTACTACTACTGCTACTACTACTCATTTCATTGGAACGACCTACAACCTCAACCTTATCATACTACCTACATAGCAAAACAAACTTTTCAAAGTTTCTTGACACTGGGGTTCATATAAAATACAAGTGTGTATATTTTTAATGATGATGATGATGATATTCAATACTACCGATGACGACAACTACCCATTTTGATCTTGTTTACCTTGTTAGCTCACTCTTTTACTCCAATATACTCACCCACTAATTTACAACGATGCACGCACAACAGCAAACAGTATGGATGGATGCTTACAGGATCATCATCGCCATGATCAATGATCTCCACCGCATCATCATCATTATTATTACTGTTACCAACATCATCATCAAAATCATGCAGTTTGACGAAACTTTGCATACATTTCAATAAGACTCTTGTGATGGATGCATTTTCCAATGATGATGCAATATACACTGTGTTGCGATGAGCAGACAAAAATCCCTTTGTTTTATGTCTAGGTATGCTGGTTTCATTTATCAGTGATATTCATCTATTTGATTTCGTTTGAAAATGATAACATTTCCTAATATGGCAAGGCAGCAAAAACGACACTAGTCATGGTACAAAAAAATGACACTGTTTGTCTGCGTGCGAGAGGATTTCATGATTTTACACGCGTTGCTTGCCACCACCACCTCCACCATTATAAACCCAACCCTTTCGTTTTTTTGAGTAGAACAGCGCCCACTACTGTTATTGACTGAGCGACTATTTACTATAAAAATAATAATAATGTTGCTACTTATTCTCTAGCTACCTCCAAAAAAGACGCAATTCAACAATAATAATAACGATATATAACAATAAAAATAGTGATAACAATAGTAATAATAATTAGCCGCATGCCATATTTAGCTGGCAAACACAATTTACAAATTAATTTTTAATATACCACACAGAATGCAGCAAGAGAGTGGGCAGCGCATAAAGAGGAAGGTGAAATATGATACGAAGCAAAATGTAAGCGCATGCGAAGATAGAAGAGTGTCTATTGTATTATATTACCATGATCGATTAAGTAAGGCCGAGTATATAATTGAACAGTGTAAATATTTGAATTTCCATTTTTGTCAAAAATTAAAATCACTTTGATTTTTTAAGCAAATGCAGCAACTTTTCTTAAATATTCCATTCTTTGACTTAGTTGCACTGCACACCTTTAGAAATATTATGCATACTTGGGGTATTAGTAAAAGTGCAGATGGAATGTACTTGTTTGGGTTACTTTGCTTGAATTGCTGTGTGTATGCAGGATATTTTTCAATTTTTTAGTTTGTAAAAAAAGTAGACCATGAGGGTATACTGACCAGTGAGCACCTTTTGAGAAATTCATTGCATTGTTGCATCTCGTTGCAGCAGTGATTGAATAATCACTCTCTCAATTACAGTTGAATGGAGATCCCCAAAAGATTGTCCATATTGCAGTAGTACTTGCTCAGCTTGACAAAATAATAAATTCTTAAGAAATTCCACTTCAACAGTAGTCAGTAGTCAACGCTTAATGATGTTATCAGGAGTAGTTATGACGATGATTACGCGACGAAGAAATGAGGTAATTGAAAATCATTTTTTTACCGCAAAAATGAGATACATCATGTTTGAGCATTTTGGGCAGTAAAAATCTGTAAAAAACGGATGCATGCACACATAATTGCATTCGCAATAAATGTGATACGTGAGAATCAACAATTATTTTACCATGTCTCGAAGGCGAATACGAGACGGGCAGGGTGTGCATGTGCGTGCATATTTATATTTTAGTGTACTATTGTCATGCGTCCTTATAAGAATTGGATTTTTTTATTATTTACTATTGAAATCGAAACTGGCATTTTCAGTACTATACACAATTAGGTGTATGATAAGCGAGAGTGGCTAATATAATTATGATCCTTTCGATTACAATGCAGCAACAAGGTAACATTGAACAATGAAAGAGATATGCTTACTATTCACTAAGCATTGCAATTTATTTATTTATTGGAATTATTGCAATACAATTATGATGACATTCATTATTAGATAGATTTTTAAACGTACCTACGTGTGGTTTCTTGCACTTGTACACTTTCATTTAAGTGAATCATGAAATAAACCAGTAAATATTATATTCTCATTATCTGGTTTGCTCACAGCTAGGATTTTGATATTTTTAATATTTCGCTTTGTTAAATTTTACTGTAAGTCTATCTGGCTGCAGATAGGTACACTAAACAATTGCAAGTTTTGGGGTTACAAGATCAAGCAGTGATAAAAAAGGAGTGCGGTTGACTTTGTGTAACTTGATGATGTAGAGGTCTACTAAAGTAAAGAATTATAAGCTGAAATCCAATCCTAAATCCTAATAAAATTTTGTGGGAACAAGATAATTTCTACATGGCTCGATGATAAGCTGTGCTATGGAATATAATTTTTGAACTGGAGTTTTAGTGTCAGGTTAATCCAGACAACTTTTACTACTAAATTTTTAAAAGAT
>JAANSP010001859.1:0-14116 GCA_036850745.1 Homidia socia | reverse complement strand
GATCCAGATTCATCGTAATATTATTCAAAATACAAGCTATCTGACTACTCAAGAGAGAGAAAAAAACTTTGCTCGTTATCATGAATGTGCATGAGTGGAATAGTCGCACTCACAAAAACTCTCATGCAAGCAGTACAAAAGTAGTAGTGGTAGTGGTACAGCATAACATTAGCATTTATGTACACACTTTTATTCCGTACTCCTCCACCACCAACTCTGCCACCGCCACCAACTCATTTCTGCTAATGTACAGGGATTTTCTTTTGTCACATAACAGCAGTAGCGATATAGTGCTGAAAAAGGGAAAAGTCATTTTGCACGGACAAGTGGCATGATAAAACCAAGAGAAATGAAAGGAATCACAGCTGCACTCCTACGCAATTGTCATCATCATGGTAAATGCTTTTTTCCTTCTTTCTCTGTGTGCTCCTGTGTATAATAATAATATTTATGGGAGATGATGAAAATGACTGTTTTGCTTCTCAGCAGCAGCCGTAAAACAACAAAATTGTAAAGAAACGGGACACATTTGTTTGTTTTGTTGGAAGAAAGAAAATTTATAACTTGCAGTGTTACCACCACCACACGACGAGAGTAGTAGTATGTTGTTTTTGTCTGTTGCAAAGAAAACACAATGTGTGCCATTGTTTTTTGCAATAAATAAAGAGGACAACGACGGCAACGGTTGTAATGGACTTGTATTTGTGCGCTGAATGCTGTTGTTGTTGTGGTGTGTATGTATAGGCACACTAGGGTTGACTGTATTACAAATGTACTATAATAAATTATAAATTAAATGTACTTATTTTTAGAGAACACGTTTTTAAATATAACATACATAAACTCTAAGATTGCATAGTGAGATGCGTGCATGTAAACCTTGTGGTGTGGAATGGCATGGTGAAAGCCCAAACAACTTTGTCTCCACCATCTCATTCATTCATTCTTCTCGACTACTGCTTCGTTAAGTTTACATTTGCAGTAAAACCATATATAAAAATTTATACATATAAAAAAGCTCCCAACAAAGTGGACATTGGACTTGGTCTCATTCTCATTCACATGTAGGTACATGCAAAATATAGAAGCATCATCTCATCACCCATCGGCAACAATTGCATAGATTTCCACAATGGACAATTTCTGCTTGTTTCCATGAAATGAAAAAGCGGACGTAGATAAGTATTTATATAACAGCAGAAGCAGCTGCACTATAGCAGACCCATGTCATATATTAAAGTCAAGACAAAGAAGCTTCTCCAGACCATACCACGTAGCACACACACACAGTTCTGTTTGTCCCCGTTTTTGCAACTCTGAAGAGAGTAATAATAAGAATAATATCATTGGAAGCCTCCAGGCAGAAGAGGAAGAAGAAGAATATTATTACGTTTTAGTGCTACGAGAGCGTGCACTATTAAAGAGTGTCGTCCGCCCAACGGAATCTGAGCGAGCGAACCAGTAAATGAGTTGGGAATGGTAATGGAACTTCTTGGCTCTATAAAATACATGCATATTATTATTATATTCTTCTATCCCGTTTCTTGTCTATGGTCCATCCATTTTATATAATATTTTAAATGAGAAGAAAGACTATCCTCGTCGTAATAACAAAATAAGCTGTGTAGATCCTGCTTTCTTGGGATGCAAAGAAAGGCGTAGATGGCCATGAAAACTAGATAAATAATATCGTCGGCACCTCTCGCTCCTATTTTCTCCCTCGACATGTTATTATGTAGCACAAATTATGAATAATATTAAAGAGAGAGGGAGAGAGACTGAAATGAAAAGGAATATAAATGTTGTTCAATGACCACAATAACCAGCCGGGGCGGAATTGTAGAGGAAGGAAAATGAAAAGTAGGTTAGTGTTTTCGCCAACACGTGGAAAATATGTAGATTATACTTGCGAATATAAATGTTGTTCAATGACCACAATAACCAGCCGGGGCGGAATTGTAGAGGAAGGAAAATGAAAAGTAGGTTAGTGTTTTCGCCAACACGTGGAAAAGGAGTCAGCATTCTTACGTGCACTGTTTGTAGGTTTGCATATGTATGCTGCTTTGTGTGGTGGCGATATAATTTTAAGATTGTCAACTTTGCACCATTAAAGGATGCCGACTGATATAATGGCCATGTTATTAAGAGTCGCCAAGATTTTAGTGAGCTATCCAACAGAGTATATTTTCATGTCGAATCAGCTTTTCATTTGCATAACGGGACACTTTTGGGCATTGATTGAACACTGCAAGTACAACAAGCACTTAAAATAATGCAGCCTAAATTACAGCCCATTAAGCTAGTCTTTACACGGTTGGGGGCTCTTTTATTAATTTTAAAACTCTGAAATCTGAACCTATCTTGCATTTTCGTTTGCTAATAATGCTAAATGGTATTTTTAAATTAGAGTATTACGAGGGGTAAAAGTACCGAGCATTAATAATTTTTTAGTTAGTTGCACATCAGGTTATATTTTAGTCATCTAGTCCCAAGTCCCAACCTTATTGCACATGCTTTTTTGGATAACAATACGGCATACGGATAACAATATTGTTATTTTAACCGACAAAAAGGTGCATAAACTACATTCAAGGAAAAGTGCAAGCTATAAATTTCCCATGGGAACTATTCACAGGTATTTTCGTACGAAACTAGAAAACTTTCCCGAATAAAAAACGTACTACGGAAAATATGTACTTGTCTAAGAAGCTATTCTTATAAAATACCTAAAGCATTATATATTAACATTTATATATGCAAGTATAATCTACATAATAGTATGTATACCTATATGCACTTGTAAAATAACTGCATTTCTCGGTGACTTTGTGTGTTACAGACACAAACGAGCTTAACATTCAATTTTATTGACCAGCACAATCTTGCTGCAGTCAGACAGTGACGGTAATTGCATTAGATAATAAGCAGAGCATAGTCCTTTTAATATTTCAATCAGGTTGGCTGATAAAAGACATATATATTTACCTAAATGCATGTATGCATTCATGCATGCAGCAAATGATTTTCCCTTATTTGTCATGGTTTACAACAAATTACATTCTAAGTCAGTGCATGTGACGCACCCTCACGTTTCCTTGGAAAATTGCATGACTACTTTGATTTCTCTGCTGACTTGATTGAATTTTGTGGCCTGGCCTAGCTCTCTGTACATCGCGTGATCAGTACAGCTTCAATTTTATACATCAATTTTGCATTACGTGTGATTTGATTAGAAGGCTGGCTAATCTTTAGCGTACTAAAAACTTTGAATTTTGTGGCCTGGCCTCCTAGCTCTCTGTACATCGCGTGATCAGTACAGCTTCAATTTTATACATCAATTTTGCATTACGTGTGATTTGATTAGAAGGCTGGCTAATCTTTAGCGTACTAGAAACAAGCTGCTCACGTGATATGAAATAATATAACAGCTTATTCCTCCTTTTCTCTTTTTTGAACGCTTGAATAATTTGTCCTCTCTTTCTACCCTACTCATGTTATACACGTACATATGTGCTTATTATGTGCAACCACCTAAATATTTTTCACTTGTCTTCTAAAAAAATATCTCAAACAGGTAAAAAGAGAAAGGTGCGTACAATTCTCTCCAGCCACTTTGCACTCTAGCTAATGATTAAAATCACAATAGGAAAATGCTTTCTACGCTTTGATTAAAATAAATGATGTCATGCGTTTGAATTTGAATGAAATGTGCATGCACTTAGACAGCGTCATTAGGGTTGCTGCTGCTGACTGAAATTTATTTAGTAAATGGGGTAGATTTCAACTTAAAATATTTGTTGAGAACAAGAACAACACCAGCAGCTGCAGCAGCTCTGTTTTTCAATTTACCATTTTTTTCAATAAACTCATGAGCAAAGCATGAACATGTATGAAAAATTGTAGCGCGCTTCATGCTTTTCATCTATTCATTGAATTGAACGTGTTTTTTCAATTTACCATTTTTTCAATAAACTCATGAGCAAACCATGAACATGTATGAAAAATTGTAGCGCGCTTCATGCTTTTCATCTATTCATTGAATTGAACGTGTTATTGAAAAAAGGGGTAGACGGACTCATTAAAACAAATGCCTGAATGTGAGTGCACGATTAATATTGTGTTTTGAGCGTGTTCAGAGGTCATGAAATCACTTCCGCCTTTTCCTTCTTTCTATGCGTACCTGATGGCATGGAATAATGTAAGAATGGAGAAAGAAAAGAATGAGTGTGTGTGGCGAGCACAAAATATTTACTCTTTTTGCTTTTGTTTGTGTACAATTCAATTATTTAGATTTTTCTATTGAGGATTGTTGATAGTGTTGATGTGTGTGTTCCCAGACATTAATAAAAGTAAATGGATTGACTGGCAGTGAATGACTGACATAAATACCATTCACAGTGTGGAACTTTTTTTAAAGAAAAAGAAACACTCCTGATTTACATTCACAGTACATGTAGGCTTTCTCTTTGTAAAAAGGTAAAACCAAGTTTTCTGTTTGTAAATTTCATGCTATCTACTCATTTAGATCTTTTCTTGAATATTTGTATATTTCTCATGTTGCAATGTCGGAGAATGAAAATTTCTGAAAGCATTTGCGTTAGCGCAAGTTTCCTTTATAATTTTAAAAACATTTTTAGTTATACTATAACGGCGTGCAAAGTAAAAGCACATGTGGTATTGGCAGCACCACTTTAAGGTCGTGTAATTGTTCACAGTTAATGTAGATGTTGTAATTATATGCATTAGAAGTGGTGTGTTATGTAATTCTGTTACTGGAATCTTGGATGAAATTTAATCTGTCGTTCTCTGGTAGTTCCTTTTAATTAGATGGAAAATGAAATTCTATTTAACATTTTTAATAATGACTTATTGCACTAGTGTTTTTAAAATATTGGAAGTAAATGTACAAATATGTTGATAAACTCTACATATGGAACCATATACATTTTAAGGAGATAACTAACTGTAATACTATAATATGCTTCTTCTTCTTCTCTCCTCTGACGTCTGAACATGATGTTCCAAAATTATCGACAGTGCTGCTCAAAGAAATACTCAGAAATTCTAGCTTATGAAGACCAGCAAAAGGGAAATTTTGCCCATTTCCTTCGTTTTCCGCTTCACTTGCAGACAAGAAAGTGTTTTACGAGTGCAGTTACACCATCCTCTTGATGATGATAATGTTGACGACACCTTAACGTCAGTTTTTTTTCTTACTACAAGAACACCTACTTTCAATCTATACAACAAAAGAAAAATGTATGGAAGGCAGAGAGAGAGAGGAGAAAAAAATTGAATGATTTTTCGAGAGGTTGCAGTAATTTTTCTGTACTTTACTAGACGGCAACGACACACGCACATGATACTTGAGCATAAGAAGAGAGCGAGGGAAAAGTGACAAACTACATGTCCATTTCCTTTGTTTTCCGCTTCACTTGCAGACAAGAAAGTGTTTTACGAGTGCAGTTACATCATCCTCTTGATGATGATAATGTTGACGACACCTTAACGTCAGTTTTTTCTTACTACAAGAACACCTACTTTCAATCTATATAACAAAAGAAAATGTATAGAAGGCAGACAGAGAGAGAGAGAGGAAAAAAATTGAATGATTTTTCGAGAGGTTGTAGTAATTTTTCTGTATTTTACTAGACGGCAACGACACACGCACATGATACTTGAGCATAAGAAGAGAGCGAGGGAAAAGTGACAAACTACAGAACACACTTGAGCATTTTTTCCGTGCGACGGGTTTTCCGCCATCTCCGTCTTTTATAATGATGTGGTGGTAAGCATTATAGAAAGAAGAAGTCGCCGTGGGAAACCTATTGTGGGGAAATGGTGACTACGCACATGATACTTGAGCATAAGAAGAGAGCGAGGGAAAAGTGACAAACTACAGAACACACTTGAGAATTTTTTTCCGTACGACGGGTTTTCCGCCATCTCCGTCTTTTATAATGATGTGATGGTAAGCATTATAGAAAGAAGAAGTCGCCGTGGGAAACCTATTGTGGGGAAATGGTGACTACCACTGCTGCTGCTGCTGCTGCTGTGGAGGAGTAGAGAAGATGGAGAAAACGATGAGATGGCAGAGAGACACACAATAAGACGCCTTCAAAATCATCCTTGCTCTTTTAGATTTTCTCTCAACTCGGTTTCCCTTTTCTCATTTCTTGTCTATTGTACAGCGTTTCCAGAGAAGAACAATAGATAAGGCACGGATAGATATACACACAAAACTTTTATGATTATTTTCTATGTGTTTTCTTGGTAATACGTATATATAGCAGGCAACGCATGTATTTTTTATTACTTTCTCTGCGTGTGTCTGGAGAAAATCGAACAGGGCTTCCGAGTTGCTTCTTCTTCTTCTTCTTGCTGCTTTTCTTCATTCTTGAGCAAAATCCACATCCTCAGAAATTGTAAGTACTTGTGGAAAATTACGCGTTTGACTCTGTCCTCGCCGTCGTTGTCGTCGTCGTCTTGGCTGGTTTGCAATGACAAAAAAGAGAGCAGTTTTTTGTGCTTTTTGTAGCTTAAACCGTTTCAGTGGTGGTTTATACATGTAGATGTGTATAGAAGAGCACTCATCAGTTGGCTTTGTCTTGGGATTTGAGAAAAAAGAAAAGCCGTTGTGAATGCACCTGTCCTTTCCTCCGGTCTTTTCTTTTTTGGATATCCCTCCCGCCTCTTCCTATGCCGTCCTCTCTCATTACTTATTAATGCGCCCTTGTCTTTACAAATGTTCACCTGACACCGTCTGTCTATTCCATTCAATTCTCGTTCTAATTCGATATTATCTTGGCGGCTGTTTCTCTCTGTTTTGAATTTATAAGGTGATTATAAAATTGAATATTTTGATAAGCAAAGGCTCTGGATATTTGAACGGATACAAATGTTCACCTGACACCGCCTGTCTATTCCATTCAATTCTCGTTCTAATTTGATATTAACTTGGCGGCTGTTCCTCTTTGTTTTGAATTTATAAGCTGATTATAAAATTGAATATTTTGATAAGCAAAGGCTCTGGATATTTGAACGGAAACGTGAAAAAACAATCTTTTTTCTTTTAATTTTTTTGCTTAACTAATTTGACGAAAAAAAAACATTTTCAGAAAGTTTGGAATAATATAACGTAGGTGGATCTACCGGAAGAGATGTCGCGTTACACTGACCGAGGTATACTTGCCAAATCAGTGTATTATATTATTTCACTTTAACTGCTCCGTGAAATTCGAACCATTTATTTTTAATTGCAAAAAAATGCAAAAGCAACGTTGTATTGATATTTCATTATCACATCAAACATTATTGACCAATTTTTGCATTAATAATAAGTGGAAAACAAGAATGTCATAAACATGAGCTTTGTTTTATCTTATTCAAAAGTTGAAATGTCTTTTTGGAAAAGTCAAGAAGGGCAGTTGGTAATTTCAATAGGGTAAAAAATAAACAATTTTTTTTTTCTTCGTCTTCTTCTTCTGATGGTTACTTGAAATAATATTTCTCCTTCTTTCTCTTCAACAGCGACTACGACTCTGCCATTTTCTTTTTCTTGTTGAGTGCGCTGAGTTGTGAATGCTTATTTTTTATTTACAAACCATGTCCTTCGCGTAAGTGCTTCCTGTACACAACAATGTATTTCCTTTTCTCTTCGCAAGAATGGAGATACATAAACGTCTAGAGAATGCAATGCAAACACACAAAGTGCAAACGCTCACCAGAGAGAACGTTTGCAATCGAACGTGTCTTTTCTTGTTCTTTTTTTGATTTTTTTTATTTCACCAAGCATTTTGGTACTTTAGCTTTGGCATTTTTTTCTCAGGAGGAATATATAAGTAGGCAGTTCTTGGAAGTAAAGTATGTATATTGAATGATTTTAGTGGGTCAACAAAAAGAATCCACCTTCGCAAGGCACAATATTCAATAAATGTTTGTTGTATATAACGATAATGCTGAAACCTGTATATCTGTCTGTATGCCTATGTACATTATTATGTCATTCAGAAAAAAAGACATTATCACTGGAAATAGGAAAGACTACGGAAATACCTAAGATATTATACAAGCGTTGTGCTACTTGCAACAACAACAAACAACATAAATCCATGAAATCTTTTTCAAGTGACCAGTGGTCAAAAATTCTTGTATTCATGAGAGTAGCCACTTTTTCTATCACTGGAAATAGGAAAGACTACGGAAATACCTAAGATATTATATACAAGCGTTGTGCTACTTGCAACAACAACAAACAACATAAATCCATGAAATCTTTTTCAAGTGACCAGTGGTCAAAAATTCTTGTATTCATGAGAGTAGCCTCTTTTTCCATTTACAGGGTAGCACTTATTTATTTTTTCTTTTCTAGTGCAAAGCTGGAAGGAGAATGGAAAAAATAGGTATTTTTTATTTGCTAGGTACTTGGATAGTTCTGAGTTTCATTCCGTTCCACATTCTTCACCTCATTGACTTTTCAAACCTCTCTGATAAAAAAAATATATTTATTTGGTAGTTTGTACATATTTATGATTCTTTATTTATGAGTGGGATATTCTAAAGCGTTGCTGTGGTTTGAGTATTTACTTTTTTAATGTGTACTGAATCAGGGTTACGTACAGAACACGGAAAAACATGGTTGGTAAATAAATAAATTTAAATAATGATTGTCATTTCTTTACATACATTAGTTTTAAAAATGTGATAGTAGCATGGATTTCCGTCAATACTTACATCATGCCATATATCACGCTTCCATATCTAATGTGTAGAGCCGTTCAAAATTCAGTCAAATATTATATTAAATGACGTTACAAATAGATATTTTTTGCATCCCTAATTAAAATTTTTGGATAATGAGATAATAAAGGTATTCCCGCTTTCAACTTTATGACACTTTGCATCGGATTCATTGAAAAGGGAATTATAAAATTATTTGAACTTTTACCACAAATAAAATCTGATTTGGTTGGAAGCTGTTAGAGCTACGTATTTTTATACAGTATACTGGCGTAAGTTGGTTTATTTAAAAGTAGTAAATGCAGTAATGTCTATCTACTGCACTGAAAAAGTTGGTAATGGCAAAGGATAATGATGAAAAACGAGGCAAAGGAATAAAAATTAAGAATGCTCATTATTATTGGCAAAACTTATACCATGTTTGTGTGTGTGTGTGTTCACATAAGTATGTGTAGTAATAAAGTTAGCAACTGACATCGTTTATTACAACGTGCAACGTGACACTTTTTTTTCTACTTGGATACTATAATACTTTTACTGAATGTTACTGATTCCGAGTACTACACTGAATGGTGTCTCTATGTTAAAACTAAAAGTGTTTGGGAAGATTTATGAGTTTAATAATAATAAACACACTGAATCATGCTGACTCTCCTTAAATGGTGGCCTCTTTTACTTACTACGAAATATACTTGTTGTTGTTGTTGTACATCTATTCACCTTTATTTGCACTCACACACAGTTATACTTTTTTCTCCTTAGTTTGCGTTTGCCATGTCTTTTAACGTAATAATCTGAAACACAGACAAAATATACAACTTTTTTATGCTCACTCCACTCAAGTTTCACTGAGCACCACCAGTTTTGCTTGATGTACGTAAAAAATGTAACTTGTACTTTTTTCTACATACATACATATATATAATATATACTTTTACTTATGACATGTTTGTTTGCTTTTGCAAAAGTGTTTTCAGAATGTCTTAAGAAAAGTACATAAAAGTTGTTTTATTTTTCCAAACATGCAAACTTACACAAGCTAACAAGATAAAGACTGGGCAAACAAAAATGTAGAGCAGAGCGAGCCTAACGTGATAGCCCCAAGATAAAGACTGGGCAAACAAAAAATGTAGAGCAGAGCGAGCCTAACGTGATAGCCCCAAGAAAAATTAGTGGAGAAAGCAAGATATATAAGTAGAATAAGTAGGTTTGTTGTTTGTGTTTATACAGTAAAGTTTTGCTGCTTCACCAACTACATTTTTTGCAACCTAAAAATGTTTCCTTCCTCTTTTTTACCTACCTAATTTTTATTTGCACTCTCATTATACAAGATAAAAAAAGTTTTGCAAAAAAGAACCAAATTTTTTAAGTTACTTTTTTGTGCTTCCTTTAAAAAAAGTTAAAATGGTAACATGGAAATACTGGAGAATGTAAAGCAAAATACTTGTGAATACATACTGTGTGCGGTTGCGAATAAAAATTCAGAAGAAAGAAAAACTATTGATACAGTTTGTTTAATCTAGCTAATTTCAAAAGGAGAAGAAGGAAATAAACACCATATCAGGTTAAAATAAACTTGGAGTTCAGCTGGAATGAATAATTGCTTAGCTGCATTTTTATTTCTAAAATATTATGAATTTTACGAACAATAACATAATTTGAATCTATTGACAATGTTGTTCAAATAATGCAGCTATCTCGAATCAATGAAGGAACTAAATGTTTTTGATGAACTTGTATACCAAATGATATTAATAGCGGTAAAATTCAGGACATCACCATATCTATAGATATTGATTCTTGACAAGTGTAAGCACAGACAATAATCATAATTACTAGATTTAAAAGAAATAGAGTATTATTTCGAAAAATATCAAAAAAGTCAGCATAGCTAATAAATATAATCTCCTCCACATTACTTTATCTAGATTTTCATTGAACTTGGTTTTTTACTTTCATTACACAAGAACAAACAAGATAAAAGACAAGACGATGAAATGAAAACGTAACTAGTAAACTTTTGGCTGTTACTTCACTTTACTTACATTTATACTCCAGATCCCAGTTGTCGTACTGAACCACCGCACCACCAGCAGTAGCAGCACTCTCTGAACGCTTTTAATGGCCAAAGTTAAAAAGGAGGTGCAAGTAGTATTTATTCACTCTTTCGGTCACAGCAGCACTAGAAGTAGTACCAGAAATAATGAACTGCTTTGAGCATAAATGGATGGTTGAATAGATAGTGGCGGAGAAAGCGATAGATAAATATGTTGTAGTAGTAGAAGTAGAAGTAGGCGCAAAGTTTTAATCGAGATAGGCAGCCAGTCCAATCCAACAACTTGCAACACACCCAACAATTATTTGTGATAAGAAGAAAGCAGAAAAAAGAGAGGATGCTAGAGAGAGTTGGAGAGAGAGAGAAGGAGTAAAACGGAAGGCGAAGGGTGGCTGTGAGCAAGCTCATGAAAAAGAAAAGCTGTTCTACTGGGGAAAATTTGACTTGGGTTTCTATTTTTTTATCGGTCATATTTTCAAGTGAACTAGTGTATAGTTGCGTATAGTAGCGTATGTATGTACGCAATAAATATAAAAGTAGAGACAAGAAGAAATTTTGGAAAGAGAAAGAAAAGAGGATTATTATTAGGACGATTTGATCAGTTCGCTGTTGCCTCAGTGACCTGATTACTATTTACTACTACGATAACTATCGCCATCCTTACATTTATATGTGGCGTATAAAAAAAGTTTTAGGTTGCTAAATTACAGTTTTGTCAAATCTTCTTGTGAACAAGTAGAAGCGAAAGGGGAATATTCAACAATTTAAATTTATTTTTTTGTGTGTGTATCCCAGTGCGTGGATACATAAAAGAAAAGAAGATAAAAAGGCACACTCGGGAGAAAATTGGATGTCTAACTAACCGGATTAAAGTCTATAGATAAACTGATCACGCAGAGTTTCTTTGTCAGATAAATAAACTATATACATATAGGTATATGGTGTATCCACGCTGGGGAAATGATAAAAAAGTTAAGAAAAGAAAGCAATTACAACTAATTATACTTAATTGCAGCTTTTCTTTCATTAATCAAAAATATGCCTTTTTTGCTTGTATGTCTCTCATGCAGGAAATAACATAAGCAAACTCATGTTACTATACTCTGGCTATAAATAAATATAAAAATGTACTCGTATTAATTGACTTTCCACTCAAAATATAAAAACAAATCAAAAATAAGAATAGACACAAGTTATGTAACGGCAAATCATAATATTAATTTTGATATAAAAATGGCAAATTTTGTTAATTTTGATGATGTATTACAATTTTAAGCTACTATGTGTATCTGCCTGTTGTGCAATTACAGAGTAAAAAATATTAAAAACTTGTAGACTTGTGCGACGAAACTTAGTTGTATTGACGTGTCTAGGGCTTATTAGATGTAGGTGTGTATTCTTTGTCGAATACATAGAACATTTGGCCTTATTATACTGATATTTAAAAAAATATATTTCATAGTCAAACGTCAAAAACCTTTTGAACTTGATACACAAAAACAAAGTAGAGAAAAAAATAAAATTGAGAAATAGATTGGTGGAGGCGGTAGTGGATGGTGAATGAAAAGTTTTATTATCCTTGCCATGATTGAATTTGGTGGATCACCAAAAAACTTTTAATGACGACATCATTGCATGGTTGCTTTTGGATATAACACCACAAATACACTTATTATTAGAAAGAAACCAATTCTATTTCTGCCCAAGGATTATATATCTTTTTTGCTACAAATGTGACAAATCAATAATCACATGAGTATCACCCAACTCAAGTGACAAATCAAATGATCCAAGATGATAACATCTTGATTATCATTATCATCATCATCATCATGGAGTTGAGGGTGCCTTAAGGAGAAAGGCGGAAAACAGTGATATTTTTGAAGCTTCTTTTTCTACACTTTTCTTTTCTCCCTTTTTATTTTTGAATGACTCAGTCAAAACGAAATGGTAAAAGGGCAATAACAACATAGTACTCAGTGTCTTCAAATCAATATCATTATCCTGATCATCATCATGTCCATGACTATACATACGCCGCATTCATTCACCTTATTACCCTATTCTACTGAGGAGACGAGTAACACTGACAACAACAAGAGAAAGAAAAAATCCAATTGTTAGAAAGCTTTACTGTTGTTTGCTACAAGAATTCCCAAGCGACATGACAAAATCTAAAAGCCGGAACCAATAAGTAATCATGTGGTATCTTTATCATCATCATGTCCATGACTATATATGCGCGGCATTCATTCACCTTATTACCCTATTCTACAGACGAGACGAGTAACACTGACAACAACAAGAGAAAAAAAGAAAAAAATCCAATTGTTAGAAAGCTTTACTGTTGTTTGCTACAAGAATTCCCAAGCGACATGACAAAATCTAAAAGCCGGTAACCAATAAGTAATCATGTGGTATCTTCCATTTGGGTAATAGTAATAGTGGCTTGGCATGACAAAGCAGTAAGTAATCATTGCATTGCTGTGAGGGTGGTTTGGTGTGGTGGAGGTGGTGGTGGAACAGTTGAATGATGATCTAGACAAGTATACACACATAGTTTCCCTCCAGCTTTTATGATTTCCCCAACACCATACGCAACTACTACCACCATCACCGGTAAACGAAAAGGCTCTCTGACTGCACTACTGGAGAATAGTCCCAACGGATATTTTTTGGATGTGAGTGGATTTTCCAACTGTTTTCTTCTCTTTATTGAGATGGTTGATGAGACGAGATAAGACCTAGCCATATAGAAACAGTCGTCGTCATTGTAGTAGTAGTCGTCGTCAGTCAGTTAGGAAGTTTATTAGTGTCCATTGCTTGCTGTTCACCCAATGTTGCCGCGGCTCCTGCTCTTTTTCTTCTTCTTCTTCTTCTATCCTTTCCTTTATCATTAACACAATCAATACGCACGAACCTTTCCCCGGAAAAAAAGGGGAAAAATAATAGATGGACATAATAAGGAGAGAGAGGCTAGTTTTGTATATGGATGGACTAGGGACACTGCTGCACAAAATGAGCATGTTTACCTTACTTGAAAAAAGAAACAAGACAGCAGAATTTTGTTTAGTTTAGCGTACTTTTTTTACTTTTCCAAGAAAAACACAATGAGCTTGAAAAGATGGAAGAGGAAACAATCTCAGGCTAATCGGATCATTCGCTACTCTATAAAACCAAGCAGGTATACTACAGCCAAGGATATAACTGTAAAGAAATAAGGATGGTGAGTTCTGCTTTTGTGGAAAGGAAAAAAAAAGAATGTTATAGCCTTCAACAGAATGAAGCCCTTCACAGCATATTCTCAAGTACATTTTTGCA